>JAUJEF010000500.1:0-52000 GCA_030444885.1 Citrus sp. QX-2021 | reverse complement strand
TGAGGCGCCAAGTTCCTCCTGCGGAAAAAGGCCACAAAAACGGGCGGGCTATAGCCTTGGGGGGTGGGGCAGGCCAACTTCGTCCGCCGGACTCGGAATGGCGCGAGACTTTGCGAGCGGCGTCCGTGAGCCAAAAATAGGGCCCGGGCACAGCCGTGGCCCAAAGATAACCGCCCGAAGTCCGGGCGCCATGTTCGGCCCAGCGGAAAAAGGCCACAAAAACGGGTGGGCTATAGCCTTGGGGGGTGGGGCTGGCCAACTTCGTCCGCCGGACTCGGAATGGCGCGAGACTTTGCGAGCGGCCACCGTGTGTCAAAAATAGGCCCCGGGCACAGCCGCGCCCAAAAATAACCGCCCGAAGGCCGGGGCGCCCAGTTCGTCCAGCGGAAAGAGGCCACAAAAACGGGTGGGCTATAGCCTAGCAGGGTGGGGCTGGCCAGCTTCGTCCGCCGGACTCGGAATGGCGCGAGACTTTGCGAGCGGCCTCCGTGTGCCAAAAATAGGCCCCGGGCACAGCCGGGCCAAAAAATAACCACCCGAAGGCCGTTGCGCCAAGTTCGTCCAGGGGAAAAAGGCCACAAAAACGGGTGGGCTATAGCCTTGGGGGGTGGGCCTGGCCCACTTCGTCCGCCGGACTCGAAATGGCGCGAGACATTGCCAGCGGCCTCCGTGTACCAAAAATAGGCCCCGGGCACAGCCGCGCCCAAAAATAACCTCCCGAAGGGCGGGGCGCCACGTTCGTCCAGCGGAAAAAGGCCACAAAAACGGGTGGGCTATAGCCTTGGGGGTGGGGCTGGCCAGCTTCGTCCGCCGGACTCGGAATGGCGCGAGACTTTGCGAGCGGCCTCCGTGTGCCAAAAATAGGCCCCGGGCACAGCCGGGCCAAAAAATAACCACCCCAAGGCCGTTGCGCCAAGTTCGTCCAGGGGAAAAAGGCCACAAAAACGGGTGGGCTATAGCCTTGGGGGGTGGGCCTGGCCCACTTCGTCCGCCGGACTCGGAATGGCGCGAGACTTTGCGAGCGGGCACCGTGTGTCAAAAATAGGCCCCGGGCACAGCCGCGCCCAAAAATAACCGCCCGAAGGCGGGGCGCCAAGTTTGTCCAGCGGAAAAAGGCCACAAAAACGGGTGGGCTATAGCCTTGGGAGGGTGGGGCTGGCCCACTTCGTCCGCCGGACTCGGAATGGCGCGAGACTTTGCGAGCGGCCTCCGTGTGCCAAAAATAGGCCCCGGGCACAGCCGCACCCAAAAATAACCGCCCGAAGGCCGGGGCGCCAAGTTCGTCCAGCGGAAAAAGGCCACAAAAACGGGTGGGCTATAGCCTTGGAGGGTGGGGCTGGCCAGCTTCGTCCGCCGGACTCGGAATGGCGCGAGACTTTGCGAGCGGCCTCCGTGTGCCAAAAATAGGCCCCAGGCACAGCTGCTCCCAAAAATAACCGCCCGAAGGCCGGGGCGCCAAGTTCGTCCAACGGAAAAAGGCCATAAAAACGGGGTGGCTATAGCCTTCGGGGGTGGGGCTGGTCAACTTCGTCCACCGGACTCGGAATGGCACGAGACTTTGCGAGCGGCCTCCGTGTGCCAAAAATAGGCCCCGGGCACAGCGCGCCCAAAAATAACCGCCCGAAGGCCGGGGCGCCAAGTTCGTCCAGCGGAAAATGGCCACAAAAACGGGTGGGCTATAGTCTTAGGGGTGGGGCTGGCCAACTTCGTCCGCCGGACTCGGAATGGCGCGAGACTTTGCGAGCGGCCTCCGTGTGCCAAAAATAGGCCCCGGGCACAGCCGCGCAAAAAATTAACTGCCCGAGGCCGGGGTGCCAAGTTCGTCCTGCGGAAAAAGGCCACTAAAACGGGTGGGCTATAGCCTTGGGGGGTGGGGCTTGCCCACTTCGTCCGCCGGACTCGGAATGGCGCGAGACTTTGCGAGCGGCCTCCATGTGCCAAAAATAGGCCCCGGGCACAGCCGCGCCCAAAAATAACCGCCCGAAGGCCGGGGCACCAAGTTCGTCCAGCGGAAAAAAGCCACAAAAACGGGCGGGCTATAGCCTTGGGGTGTGGGGCTGGCCAACTTCGTCCGCCGGACTCGGAATGGCGCGAGACTTTGCGAGGTGCCTCCGTGTACCAAAAATAGGCCGCGGGCACAGCCGGGCCCAAAAATACCCGCCCGAAGGCCGGGGCGCCAAGTTCGTCCAGTGGAAAAAGGCCACAAAAACGGGTGGGCTATAGCCTTGGGGGGTTGGGCTGGCCAACTTCGTCCGCCGGACTCAGAATGGCGCGAGAATTTGCGAGCGGCCTCCGTGTGCCAAAAATAGGCCCCGGCCGCAGCCGCGCCCGAAGGCTGGGGCGCCAAGTTCCTCATGCGGAAAAAGGCCACAAAAACGGGCGGGCTATAGCCTTGGGGGGTGGGGCAGGCCCACTTCGTCCGCCGGACTCGGAATGGCACGAGACTTTGCGAGCGGCCTCCGTGTGCAAAAAATAGGCCCCGGGCACAGCCGCGCCCGAAAATAACCGCCCGAAGGCCGGGGCGCCAAGTTCGTCCAGCGGAAAAAGGCCACAAAAACGGGTGGGCTATAGCCTTGGGGGGTGGGGCTGGCCAACTTCGTCCGCCGGACTCAGAATGGCGCGAGACTTTGAGAGCGGCCTCCGTGTGCAAAAAATAGGCCCCGGGCACAGCCGCGCCCAAAAATAACCCCCCGAAGGGCGGGGCGCCACGTTCGTCCAGCGGAAAAAGGCCACAAAAACGGGTGGGCTATAGCCTTGGGGGGTTGGGCCGGCCGACTTCGTCCGCCGGACTCAGAATGGCGCGAGACTTTGCGAGCGGCCTCCGTGTGCCAAAAATAGGCCCCGGGCGCAGCCGCGCCCAAAAATAACCGCCCGAAGGGGGTGGCGCCAAGTTCGTCCTGCGGAAAAAGGCCACAAAAACGGGCGGGCTATAGCCTTGGGGGGTTGGGCCGGCCGACTTCGTCCGCCGGACTCAGAATGGCGCGAGACTTTGCGAGCGGCCTCCGTGTGCCAAAAATAGGCCCCGGTCGCAGCCGCGCCCAAAAATAACCGCCCGAAGGCTGAGGCGCCAAGTTCCTCCTGCGGAAAAAGGCCACAAAAACGGGCGGGCTATAGCCTTGGGGGGTGGGGCAGGCCAACTTCGTCCGCCGGACTCGGAATGGCGCGAGACTTTGCGAGCGGCGTCCGTGAGCCAAAAATAGGGCCCGGGCACAGCCGCGTCCAAAGTTAACCGCCCGAAGGCCGGGGCGCCATGTTCGTCCAGCGGAAAAAGGCTACAAAAACGGGTGGGCTATAGCCTTGGGGGGTGGGGCTGGCCAACTTCGTCCGCCGGACTCGGAATGGCGCGAGACTTTGCGAGCGGCCACCGTGTGTCAAAAATAGGCCCCGGGCACAGCCGCGCCCAAAAATAACCGCCCGAAGGCCGGGGCGCCCAGTTCGTCCAGCGGAAAGAGGCCACAAAAACGGGTGGGCTATAGCCTTGCGGGGTGGGGCTGGCCAGCTTCGTCCGCCGGATTCGGAATGGCGCGAGACTTTGCGAGCGGCCTCCGGGTGCCAAAAATAGGCCCCGGGCACAGCCGCGCCCAAAAATAACCACCCGAAGGCCGGTGCGCCAAGTTCGTCCAGGGGAAAAAGGCCACAAAAACGGGTGGGCTATAGCCTTGGGGGGTGGGGCTGGCCAACTTCGTCCGCCGGACTCGAAATGGCGCGAGACATTGCCAGCGGCCTCCGTGTACCAAAAATAGGCCCCGGGCACAGCCGCGCCCAAAAATAACCTCCCGAATGGCGGGGCGCCACGTTCGTCCAGCGGAAAAAGGCCACAAAAACAGGTGGGCTATAGCCTTGGGGGGTGGGGCTGGCCCCCTTCGTCCGCCGGACTCGGAATGGGGCGAGACATTGCGAGCGGCCTCCGTGTGCCAAAAATAGGCCCCGGGCACAGCCGTGCCCAAAAATAACCTCACGAAGGCCGGGCCGCCAAGTTCGTCCAGCGGAAAAAGGCCACAAAAACGGATGGGCTATAGCCTTGGGGGGTGGGGCTGTCCAACTTCGTCCGCCGGACTCGTAATGGCGCCAGACTTTGCGAGCGGCCACCGTGTGTCAAAAATAGGCCCCGGGCACAGCCGTGATAAAAAATAACCGCCCGAAGGCGGGGCGCCAAGTTTGTCCAGCGGAAAAAGGCCACAAAAACGGGTGGGCTATAGCCTTGGGGGGTGGGGCTGGCCCACTTCGTCCGCCGGACTCGGAATGGCGCGAGACTTTGCGAGCGGCCTCCGTGTGCCAAAAATAGGCCCCGGGCACAGCCGTACCCAAAAATAACCGCCCGAAGGCCGGGGCGCCAAGTTCGTCCAGCGGAAAAAGGCCACAAAAACGGGTGGGCTATAGCCTTGGGGGGTGGGGCTGGCCAGCTTCGTCCGCCGGACTCGGAATGGCACGAGACTTTGCGAGCGGCCTCCGTGTGCCAAAAATAGGCCCCAGGCACAGCCGCTCCCAAAAATAACCGCCCGAAGGCCGGGGCGCCAAGTTCGTCCAACGGAAAAAGGCCATAAAAACGGGGTGGCTATAGCCTTCGGGGGTGGGGCTGGTCAACTTCGTCCGCCGGACTCGGAATGGCACGAGACTTTGCGAGCTGCCTCCGTGTGCCAAAAATAGGCCCCGGGCACAGCGCGCCCAAAAATAACCGCCCGAAGGCCGGGGCGCCAAGTTCGTCCAGCGGAAAAAGGCCACAAAAACGGGTGGGCTATAGTCTTAGGGGTGGGGCTGGCCAACTTCGTCCGCCGGACTCGGAATGGCGCGAGACTTTGCGAGCGGCCTCCGTGTGCCAAAAATAGGCCCCGGGCACAGCCGCGTACAAAATTAACCGCCCGAAGGACGGGGCGCCAAGTTCGTCCAGCGGAAAAAGGCCACAAAAACGGGTGGGCTATAGCCTTGGGGGGTGGGGCTTGCCCACTTCGTCCGCCGGACTCGGAATGGCGCGAGACTTTGCGAGCGGCCTCCGTGTGCCAAAAATAGGCCCCGGCCGCAGCCGCGCCCGAAGGCTGGGGCGCCAAGTTCCTCCTGCGGAAAAAGGCCACAAAAACGGGCGGGCTATAGCCTTGGGGGGTGGGGCAGGCCCACCTCGTCCGCCGGACTCGGAATGGCGTGAGACTTTGCGAGCGGCATCCATGAGCCAAAAATAGGGCCCGGGCATAGCCGCGTCCAAAGATAACCGCCCGAAGGCCGGGGCGCCAAGTTCGTCCAGCGGAAAAAGGCCACAAAAACGGGTGGGCTATAGCCTTGGGGGGGTGGGGCTGGCCCACTTCGTCCGCCGGACTCAGAATGGCGCGAGACTTTGCGAAGCGCTTCCGTGTGCCAAAAATTGGCCGCGTACACAGCCGCGCCCAAAAATACCCGCCCGAAGGCCGGGGCGCCAAGTTCGTCCAGCGGAAAATGGCCACAAAAACGGGTGGGCTATAGGCTTGGGGGGTGGGGCTGGCAAACTTCGTCCGCCGGACTCGGAATGGCGCGAGACTTTGCGAGGCACCTACTTGTGCCAAAAATAGGCCGCGGGCACAGCCGCGCCCAAAAATACCCGCCCGAAGGCCGGGGTGCCAAGTTCGTCCAGCGGAAAATGGCCACAAAAACGGGTGGGCTATAGCCTTGGGGGGTGGGGCTGGCAAAGTTCGTCCGCCGGACTCGGAATGGCGCGAGACTTTGCGAGGCACCTACTTGTGCCAAAAATAGGCCGCGGGCACAGCCGCGCCCAAAAATACCCGCCCGAAGGCCGGGGTGCCAAGTTCGTCCAGCGGAAAATGGCCACAAAAACGGGTGGGCTATAGCCTTGGGGGTTGGGGCTGGCCAACTTCGTCCGCCGGACTCGGAATGGCGCGAGACTTTGCGAAGCGCTTCCGTGTGCCAAAAATTGGCCGCGTACACAGCCGCGCCCAAAAATACCCGCCCGAAGGCCGGGGCGCCAAGTTCGTCCAGCGGAAAATGGCCACAAAAACGGGTGGGCTATAGGCTTGGGGGGTGGGGCTGGCAAACTTCGTCCGCCGGACTCGGAATGGCGCGAGACTTTGCGAGGCACCTACTTGTGCCAAAAATAGGCCGCGGGCACAGCCGCGCCAAAAATACCCGCCCCTCAAGGCCGGGCCGCCAAGCTCGTCCGTCGGAAAATGGCCACAAAAACGGGTGGGCTATAGCCTTGGGGGGTGGGGCTGGCAAAGTTCGTCCGCCGGACTCGGAATGGCGCGAGACTTTGCGAGGCACCTACTTGTGCCAAAAATAGGCCGCGGGCACAGCCGCGCCCAAAAATACCCGCCCGAAGGCCGGGGTGCCAAGTTCGTCCAGCGGAAAATGGCCACAAAAACGGGTGGGCTATAGCCTTGGGGGGTGGGGCTGGCAAAGTTCGTCCGCCGGACTCGGAATGGCGCGAGACCTTGCGAAGCACCTCCGTGTGCTAAAAATAGGCCGCGGGCACAGCCGCGCCCAAAAATACCCGCCCGAAGGACGGGGCGCCAAGTTCGTCCAGCGGAAAATGGCCACAAAAACGGGTGGGCTATAGCCTTGGGGGGTGGGGCTTGCCCACTTCGTCCACCGGACTCGGAATGGCGCGAGACTTTGCGAGCGGCCTCCGTGTGCCAAAAATAGGCCGCGGGCACAGCCACGCAAAAAAATACTCGACCGAAGGCCGGGGCGCCAAGTTCGTCCAGCGGAAAATGGCCACAAAAACGGGTGTGCTATAGCCTTCGGGGGTGGGGCTGGCAGACTTCGTCCGCCAGACTCGGAATGGCGTGAGACTTTGCGAGCGGCATCCATGAGCCAAAAATAGGGCCCGGGCATAGCCGCGTCCAAAGATAACCGCCCGAAGGCCGGGGCGCCATGTTCGTCCAGCGGAAAGAGGCCACAAAAACGGGTGGGCTATAGCCTTGGGGGGTGGGGCTGGCCAACTTCGTCCGCCGGACTCGGAATGGCGCCAGACTTTGCGAGGCCCCTCCGTGTGCCAAAAATAGGCCGCGGGCACAGCCGCGCCCAAAAATACCCGCCCGAAGGCCGGGGCGCCAAGTTCGTCCAGCGGAAAGAGGCCACAAAAACGGGTGGGCTATAGCCTTGGGGGGTGGGGCTGGCCAACCTCGTCCGCCGGACTCGAAATGGCGCGAGACTTTGCGAGGCGCCTCCGTGTGGCAAAAATAGGCCGCGGGCACAGCCGCGCCCAAAAATACCCGCCCGAAGGCCGGGGTGCCAAGTTCGTCCAGCGGAAAGAGGCCACAAAAACGGGTGGGCTATAGCCTTGGGGGGTGGGGCTGGCCCACTTCGTCCGCCGGACTCGGAATGGCGCGAGACTTTGCGAGGCACCTCCGTGTGCCAAAAATAGGCCACGGGCACAGCCGCGCCCAAAAATACCCGCCCGAAGGCCGGGGCGCGAAGTTCGTCAAGCGGAAAGAGGCCACAAAAACGGGTGGGCTATAGCCTTGGGGGGGGGGCCGGCCCACCTACGACCGCCGGAATCCGAATGGCCCGAGCATTTCCGAGGCACATCCGGGTGACAAAAAAAGGCCGCGGCCACAGCCCCGCCAAAAATACCCGCCCGAGGCCGGGCGCCAAGTTCGTCCAGCGGAAAGAGGCCACAAAACGGGTGGGATATCGCATTGGGGGTGGGGCTGGCCAACTTCGTCCGCCGGACTCGGAATGGCGCGAGACTTTGCGAGGCGCCTCCGTGTGCCAAAAATAGGCGCGGGCACAGCCGCGCCAAAAATACCCGCCCGAAGGCCGGGCGCCAAGTTCGTCCAGCGGAAAGAGGCCACAAAAACGGGTGGGCTATAGCCTTGGGGGGTGGGGCTGGCCAACTTCGTCCGCCGGACTCGGAATGGCGCGAGACTTTGCGAGGCGCCTCCGTGTGCCAAAAATAGGCCGCGGGCACAGCCGCGCCTAAAAATACCCGCCCGAAGGCTGGGGCGCCAAGTTCGTCCAGCGGAAAGAGGCCACAAAAACGGGTGGGCTATAGCCTTGGGGGGTGGGGCTGGCCAACTTCGTCCGCCGGACTCGGAATGGCGCGAGACTTTGCGAGGCGCCTCCGTGTGCCAAAAATAGGCCGCGGGCACAGCCGCCCCCAAAAATACCTGCCCGAAGGCCGGGGCGCCAAGTTCGTCCAGCGGAAAGAGGCCACAAAAACGGGTGGGCTATAGCCTTGGGGGGTGGGGCTGGCCAACTTCGTCCGCCGGACTCGGAATGGCGCGAGACTTTGCGAGGCGCCTCCGTGTGCTAAAAATAGGCCGCGGTCACAGCCGCGCCCAAAAATACCCGCCCGAAGGCCGGGGCGCCAAGTTCGTCAAGCGGAAAGAGGCCACAAAAACGGGTGGGCTATAGCCTTGGGGGGTGGGGCTGGCCAACTTCGTCCGCCGGACTCGGAATGGCGCGAGACTTTGCGAGGCGCCTCCGTGTGCCAAAAATAGGCCGCGGGCACAGCCGCGCCCAAAAATACCCGCCCGAAGGCCGGGGCGCCAAGTTCGTCCAGCGTAAAGAGGCCACAAAAACGGGTGGGCTATAGCCTTGGGGGGTGGGGCTGGCCAACTTCGTCCGCCGGACTCGGAATGGCGCGAGACTTTGCGAGGCGCCTCCGTGTGCCAAAAATAGGCCGCGGGCACAGACTCCCCCTTTAAGACCCGGCCGACGGCCGGCTCTCCAAGTTCGTCCAGCGGAAAGAGGCCACAAAAACGGGTGGGCTATAGCCTTGGGGGTGGGGCTGGCCAACTTCGGAATGGCGCGAGACTTTGCGAGGCGCCTCCGGGTGCCAAAAATCGCCCGCGGGCACCGCCGCCCCCAAAATACCCGCCCGAAGGCCGGGGCGCCAAGTTCGTCCAGCGGAAAGAGGCCACAAAAACGGGTGGGCTATAGCCTTGGGGGGTGGGGCTGGCCAACTTCGTCCGCCGGACTCGGAATGGCGCGAGACTTTGCGAGGCGCCTCCGTGTGCTAAAAATAGGCCGCGGTCACAGCCGCGCCCAAAAATACCCGCCCGAAGGCCGGGGCGCCAAGTTCGTCAAGCGGAAAGAGGCCACAAAAACGGGTGGGCTATAGCCTTGGGGGGTGGGGCTGGCCAACTTCGTCCGCCGGACTTGGAATGGCGCGAGACTTTGCGAGGCGCCTCCGTGTGCCAAAAATAGGCCGCGGACACAGCCGCGCCCAAAAATACCCGCCCGAAGGCCGGGGCGCCAAGTTCGTCCAGCGGAAAGAGGCCACAAAAACGGGTGGGCTATAGCCTTGGGGGGTGGGGCTGGCCAACTTCGTCCGCCGGACTCGGAATGGCGCGAGACTTTGCGAGGCACCTCCGTGTGCCAAAAATAGGCTGCGGGCACAGCCGCGCCCAAAAATACCCGCCCGAAGGCCGGGGCGCCAAGTTCGTCCAGCGGAAAGAGGCCACAAAAACGGGTGGGCTATAGCCTTGGGGGGTGGGGCTGGCCAACTTCGTCCGCCGGACTCGGAATGGCCCGAGACTTTGCGAGGCGCCTCCGTGTGCCAAAAATAGGCCGCGGGCACAGCCGCGCCCAAAAATACCCGCCCGAAGGCCGGGGCGCCAAGTTCGTCCAGCGGAAAGATGCCACAAAAACGGGGGGGGCTTTGCCTGGGGGGTGGGGGCTGGCAAACTTCGTCCGGCGGACTCGGAATGGCGCGAGACTTTGCGAGGCGCCTCCGTGTGCCAAAAATAGGCCGCGGGCACAGCCGCGCCCAAAAAATACCCGCCCGAAGGCCGGGGCGCCAAGTTCGTCCAGCGGAAAGAGGCCACAAAACCGGGTGGGCTATAGCCTTGGGGGTGGGGCTGGCCAACTTCGTCCGCCGGACTCGGAATGGCGCGAGACTTTGCGAGGCGCCTCCGTGTGCCAAAAATAGGCCGCGGGCACAGCCGCGCCCAAAAATACCCGCCCGAAGGCCGGGGCGCCAAGTTCGTCCAGCGGAAAGAGGCCACAAAAACGGGTGGGCTATAGCCTTGGGGCGTGGGGCTGGCCAACTTCGTCCGCCGGACTCGGAATGGCGCGAGACTTTGCGAGGCGCCTCCGTGTGCCAAAAAATAGGCCGCGGTCACAGCCGCGCCCAAAAATACCCGCCCGAAGGCCGGGCCCCAAGTTCGTCCAGCGGAAAGAGGCCACAAAAACGGGTGGGCTATAGCCGTGGGGGGTGGGGTTGGCCAACTTCGTCCGCCGGACTCGGAATGGCGCCAGACTTTGCGAGGCTCCTCCGTGTGCCAAAAATAGGCCGCGGGCACAGCCGCGCCCTAAAATACCCGCCCGAAGGCCGGGGCGCCAAGTTCGTCCAGCGGAAAGAGGCCACAAAAACGGGTGGGCTATAGCCTTGGGGGGTGGGGCTGCCAACTTCGTCCGCCGGACTCGGAATGGCGCGAGACTTTGCGAGGCACCTCCGTGTGCCAAAAATAGGCTACGGGCACAGCCGCGCCCAAAAATACCCGCCCGAAGGCCGGGGCGCCAAGTTCGTCCAGCGGAAAGAGGCCACAAAAACGGGTGGGCTATAGCCTTGGGGGTGGGGCTGGCCAACTTCGTCCGCCGGACTCGGAATGGCACGAGACTTTGCGAGGCGCCTCCGTGTGCCAAAAATACGCCGCAGGCACAGCCGCGCCTAAAATACCCTCCCGAAGGCCGGGGCGCCAAGTTCGTCCAGCGGAATGAGGCCACAAAAACGGGTGGGCTATAGCCTTGGGGGGTGGGGCTGGCCAACTTCGTCCGCCGGACTCGGAATGGCGAGAGAATTTGCGAGGCACCTCCGTGTGCCAAAAAATAGGCCGCGGCCACCGCCGCGCCCAAAAATACCCCCCCGAAGGCCGGGGCGCCAAGTCTCGCCCTGCGGAAAGAGGCCACAAAACGGGTGGGCTATAGCCTTGGGGGTGGGGCTGGCCAACTCGTCCGCCGGACTCGGAATGGCGTGAGACTTTGCGAGGCGCCTCCGTGTGCCAAAAATAGGCCGCGGGTACTGCCGCGCCCAAAAATACCCGCCCGAAGGCCGGGGCGCCAAGTTCGTCCAGCGGAAAGAGGCCACAAAAACGGGTGGGCTATAGCCTTGGGGGGTGGGGCTGGCCAACTTCGTCCGCCGGACTCGGAATGCCGCGAGACTTTGCGAGGCGCCTCCGTTTGCCAAAAATAGGCCGCGGGCACAGCCGCGCCCAAAAATACCCGCCCGAAGGCCGGGGCGCCAAGTTCGTCCAGCGGAAAGAGGCCACAAAATCGGGTGGGCTATAGCCTTGGGGGGTGGGGCTGGCCAACTTCGTCCGCCGGACTCGGAATGGCGCGAGACTTTGCGAGGCGCCTCCGTGTGCCAAAAATAGGCCGCGGGGACAGCCGCGCCCAAAAATACCCGCCCGAAGGCCGGGGCGCCAAGTTCGTCCGGCGGACGGGGGCCGCAAGAGCGGGTGGGCGATAGCCGTGGGGGGTGGGGCTGGCCAACTTCGTCCGCCGGACTCGGAATGGCGCGGGACTGTGCGAGGCGCCTCCGTGTGCCAAAAATAGGCGGCGGGCACAGCCGCGCCCAAAATAATCGCCCCGAGGCCGGGGCGCCAAGTTCGTCCAGTGGAAAAAGGCCACAAAACGGGTGGGCTATAGCCTTGGGGGGTGGGGCTGGCCAACTTCGTCCGCCGGACTCGGAATGGCGCGAGACTTTGTGAGGCGCCTCCATGTGCCAAAAATAAGGCCGCGGACACAGCCGCGACCAAAAAAACCCGCCCGAAGGCCGGAGCGCCAAGTCGTCCCAGCGGAAAGAGGCCACAAAAACGGGTGGGCTATAGCCTTGGGGGTGGGGCTGGCCCACTTCGTCCGCCCGGACTCGGAATGGCGCGAGACTTTGCGAGGCGCCTCCGTGTGCCAAAAATTGGCATGGGCACAGCCGCGCCAAAAATACCCGCCCGAAGGCCGGGCGCCAAGTTCGTCCAGCGGAAAGAGGCCACAAAAGCGGGTGGGCTATAGCCTTGGGGGTGGGGCTGGCCAACTTCGTCCGCCCAGACTCGGAATGGCGCGAGACTTTGCGAGGCACCTCCGTGTGCCAAAAATAGGCCGCGGGCACAGCCGCCCCCAAAAATACCCGCCCGAAGGCCGGGGCGCCAAGTTCGTCCAGCGGAAAGAGGCACCATAACGGGGGGGCTATAGCCTTGGGGGTGGGGCTGGCCAACTTCGTCCGCGGACTCGGAATGGCGCGAGACTTTGCGAGGCGCCTCCGTGTGCCAAAAATAGGCCAGCGGGTACAGCCGCGCCCAAAAATACCCGCCCGAAGGAAGGGCGCCAAGTTCGTCCAGCGGAAAGAGGCCACAAAAACGGGTGGGCTAAAGCCTTGGGGGGTGAGGCTGGCCAACCTCGTCCGCCGGAATCGGCATGGCGCGAGCCTTTGCGAGGCGCCTCCGTGTGAAAAAAATAGGCCGCGGGCACAGCCGCGCCCAAAATACCCGCCCGAAGGCCGGGGCGCCAAGTTCGTCCAGCGGAAAAAGGCCACAAAAACGGGTGGGCTATAGCCTTGCGGGGTGGGGCTGGCCAACTTCGTCCGCCGGACTCGGAATGGCGCGAGACTTTGCGAGGCGCCTCCGTGTGCCAAAAATAGGCCGCGGGCACAGCCGCGCCCAAAAATACCCGCCCGAAGGCCGGGTGCCAAGTTCGTCCAGCGGAAAGAGGCCACAAAAACGGGTGGGCTATAGCCTTCGGGGTGGGGCTGGCCAACCCTTCGTCCGCCGGACTCGGAATGGCGCGAGACTGCGAGGCACCTCCGTGTGCCAAAAATAGGCCAGCGGGCACAGCCGCCCCCAAAATACCCGCCCGAAGGCCGGGGCGCCAAGTTCGTCCAGCGGAAAGAGGCCACAAAAACGGGTGGGCTATAGCCTTGGGGGGTGGGGCTGGCCAACTTCGTCCGCCGGACTCGGAATGGCGCGAGACTTTGCGAGGCGCCTCCGTGTGCCAAAAATAGGCCGCGGGTACAGCCGCGCCCAAAAATACCCGCCCGAAGGCCGGGGCGCCAAGTTCGTCCAGCGGAAAGAGGCCACAAAAACGGGTGGGCTATAGCGTTGGGGGGTGAGTCTGGCCGACTACGTCCGCCGGACTCGGAATGGCGCGAGCCTTTGCGAGGCGCCTCCGTGTGCAAAAAATAGGCCGCGGGCACAGCCGCGCCCAAAAATACCCGCCCGAAGGCCGGGGCGCCAAGTTCGTCCAGCGGAAAGAGGCCACAAAAACGGGTGGGCTATAGCCTTGGGGGGTGGGGCTGGCCAACTTCGTCCGCCGGACTCGGAATGGCGCGAGACTTTGCGAGGCGCCTCCGTGTGCCAAAAATAGGCCGCGGGCACAGCCGCGCCCAAAAATACCCGCCCAAAGGCCGGGGTGCCAAGTTCGTCCAGCGGAAAGAGGCCACAACAACGGGTGGGCTATAGCCTTGGGGGGTGGGGCTGGCCAACTTCGTCCGCCGGACTCGGAATGGCGTGAGACTTTGCGAGGCGCCTCCGTGTGCCAAAAATAGGCCGCGGGCACAGCCGCGCCCAAAAATACCCGCCCGAAGGCCGGGGCGCCAAGTTCGTCCAGCGGAAAGAGGCCACAAAAACGGGTGGGCTATAGCCTTGGGGGGTGGGGCTGGCCAACTTCGTCCGCCGGACTCGGAATGGCGCGAGACTTTGTGAGGCGCCTCCGTGTGCCAAAAATAGGCCGCGGGCACACCCGCGCCCAAAAATACCCGCCCGAAGGCCGGGGCGCCAAGTTCGTCCAGCGGAAAGAGGCCACAAAAACGGGTGGGCTATAGCCTTGGGGGGTGGGGCTGGCCAACTTCGTCCGCCGGACTCGGAATGGCGCGAGACTTTGCGAGGCGTCTCCGCGTACCAAAAATAGGCCGCGGGCACAGCCGCCCTCAAAAATACCCGCCCGATGGCCGGGGCGCCAAGTTCGTCCAGCGGAAAGAGGCCACAAAAACGGGTGGGCTATAGCCTTGGGGGGTGGGGCTGGCCAACTTCGTCCGCCGGAATCGGAATGGCGCGAGACTTTGCGAGGCGCCTCCGTGTGCCAAAAATAGGCATTGGGCACACCCGCGCCTAAAAATACCCGCCCGAAGGCCGGGCGCCAAGTTCGTCCCAGCGGAAAGAGGCCACAAAACGGGTGGGCTATAGCCTTGGGGGTGGGGCTGGCCAACATCGTCCGCCGGACTCGGAATGGCGCGAGACTTTGCGAGGCGTCTCCGCGTACCAAAAATAGGCCGCGGGCACAGCCGCCCGCAAAAATACCCGCCCGAAGGCCGGGGCGCCAAGTTCGTCCAGCGGAAAGAGGCCACAAAAACGGGTGGGCTATAGCCTTGGGGGGTGGGGCTGGCAAACTTCGTCCGCCGGAATCGGAATGGCGCGAGACTTTGCGAGGCGCCTCCGTGTGCCAAAAATAGGCCGCGGGCACAGCCGCGCCCAAAAATACCCGCCCGAAGGCCGGGGCGCCAAGTTCGTCCAGCGGAAAGAGGCCACAAAAACGGGTGGGCTATAGCCTTGGGGGGTGGGGCTGGTTTAAAATCGTCCGCCGGACTCGGAATGGCGCGAGACTTTGCGAGGCGCCTCCGTGTGCCAAAAATAGGCCGCGGGCACAGCCGCGCGCTTAAATTGCCGCCAGAAGGCCGGGGCGCCAAGTTCGTCCAGCGGAAAGAGGCCACAAAACGGGTGGGCTATAGCCTTGGGGGTGGGGCTGGCCAACGGCGTCCGCCGGACTCGGAATGGCGTGAGACTTTGCGAGGCGCCTCCGTGTGCCAAAAACAGGACGCGCGCACAGCCGCTCCCAAAAATACCCGCCCGAAGGCCAGGGTGCCAAGTTCGTCCAGCGGAAAGAGGCCACAAAAACGGGTGGGCTATAGCCTTGGGGGGTGGGGCTGGCCAACTTCGTCCGCCGGACTCGGAATGGCGCGAGACTTTGCGAGGCGCCTCCGTGTGCCAAAAATAGGCCGCGGGCACAGCCGCGCCCAAAAATACCCGCGCGAAGGCCGGGGCGCCAAGTTCGTCCAGCGGAAAGAGGCCACAAAAACGGGTGGGCTATAGCCTTGGGGGGTGGGGCTGGCCAACTTCGTCCGCCGGACTCGGAATGGCGCGAGACTTTGCGAGGCGCCTCCGCGTGCCAAAAATAGGCCGCGGGCACAGCCGCCCCCAAAAATACCCGCCCGATGGCCGGGGCGCCAAGTTCGTCCAGCGGAAAGAGGCCACACAACGGGTGGGCTATAGCCTTGGGGGGTGGGGCTGGCCAACTTCGTCCGCCGGACTCGGAATGGCGCGAGACTTTGCGAGGCGCCTCCGCGTGCCAAAAATAGGCCGCGGGCACAGCCGCGCCCAAAAATACCCGCCCGAAGGCCGGGGCGCCAAGTTCGTCCAGCGGAAAGAGGCCACAAAAACGGGTGGGCTATAGCCTTGGGGGGTGGGGCTGGCCCACTTCGTCCGCATCGGACTCGGAATGGCGCGAGACTTTGCGAGGCGCCCGTCAAAGTGTGCAAAAAATAGGCCAGCGGTCACAGCCGCGCCAAAAATTCCCGCCCGCACGGCGGGGCGCCAAGTTCGTCCAGCGGAAAGAGGCCACAAAAACGGGTGGGCTATAGCCTTGGGGGGTGGGGCTGGCCAACTTCGTCCGCCCGGACTCGGAATGGCGCGAGACTTTGCGAGGCGCCTCCGTGTGCAAAAAATAGGCCGTGGGCACAGCCGCGCCCAAAAATACCCGCCCGAAGGCCGGGGCGCCAAGTTCGTCCAGCGGAAAGAGGCCACAAAAACGGGTGGGCTATAGCCTTGGGGGGTGGGGCTGGCCAACTTCGTCCGCCGGACTCGGAATGGCGCGAGACTTTGCTCGGCGCCTCCGTGTGCCAAAAATAGGCCGCGGGCACAGCCGCGCCCAAAAATACCCGCCCGAAGGCCGGGGCGCCAAGTTCGTCCAGCGGAAAGAGGCCACAAAAACGGGTGGGCTATAGCCTTGGGGGGTGGGGCTGGCCAACTTCGTCCGCCGGACTCGGAATGGCGCGAGACTTTGCTCGGCGCCTCCGTGTGCCAAAAATAGGCCGCGGCCACAGCCGCGCCCAAAAATACCCGCCCGAAGGCCGGGGCGCCAAGTTCGTCCAGCGGAAAGAGGCCACAAAAACGGGTGGGCTATAGCCTTGGGGGTGGGGCTGGCCAACTTCGTCCGCCGGACTCGGAATGGCGTGAGACTTTGCGAGGCGCCTCCGTGTGCCAAAAATAGGCCGCGGGCACAGCCGCGCCCAAAAATACCCGCCCGAAGGCCGGGGCGCCAAGTTCGTCCAGCGGAAAGAGGCCACAAAAACGGGTGGGCTATAGCCTTGGGGGGTGGGGCTGGCCAACTTCGTCCGCCGGACTCGGAATGCCGCGAGACTTTGCGAGGCGCCTCCGTGTGCCAAAAATAGGCCGCGGGCACAGCCGCGCCCAAAAATACCCTCCCGAAGGCCGGGGCGCCAAGTTCGTCCAGCGGAAAATGGCCACAAAAACGGGTGGGGTATAGCCTTGGGGGTGGGGCTGGCCGACTTCGTCCGCTTGACTCGGAATGGCGCGAGACTTTGCGAGGCGCATCCGTGTGCCAAAAATAGGCCGCGGGCACAGCCGCGCCCAAAAATACCCGCCCGAAGGCCGGTGCGCCAACTTCGTCCAGCGGAAAATGGCCACAAAAACGGGTGGGCTATAGCCTTGGGGGGTGGGGCTGGCCAACTCGTCCGCGGACTCGGAATGGCGCGAGAATTTGCGAGGGGTCTCCGCGTGCCAAAAATAGGCCGCGGGCACAGCCGCCCCAAAAATACCCGCCCGAAGGCCGGGGCGCCAAGTTCGTCCAGCGGAAAGAGGCCACAAAACGGGTGGGCTATAGCCTTGGGGGTGGGGCTGGCCCACTTCGTCCGCCTCGGACTCGGAATGGCGCGAGACTTTGCGAGGCGCCTCCGTGTGCCAAAAATAGGCCGCGGGCACAGCCGCGCCCAAAAATACCCGCACGAAGGCCGGGGCGCCAAGTTCGTCAAGCGGAAAGAGGCCACAAAAACGGGAGGTCTATAGCCTTGGGGGTTGGGGCTGGCCAACTTCGTCCGCCGGACTCCGAATGGCGCGAGACTTTGCGAGGCACCTCCGTGTGCCAAAAATAGGCCGCGGGCACAGCCGCCCTAAAAATACCCGCCCGAAGGCCGGGGCGCCAAGTTCGTCCAGCGGAAAGAGGCCACAAAAACGGGTGGGCTATAGCCTTGGGGGGTGGGGCTGGCCAACTTCGTCCGCCGGACTCGGAATGGCGCGAGACTTTGCGAGGCGCCTCCGTGTGCCAAAAATAGGCCGCGGGCACAGCCTCTCCCACACATACCCGCCCCGAAGGCCGGGCGGCCTAGCTATCCCAGCGGAAAGAGGCCACAAAAACGGGTGGGCTATAGCCTTGGGGGGTGGGGCTGGCCAACTTCGTCCGCCGGACTCGGAATGGCGCGAGACTTTGCGAGGCGCCTCCGTGTGCAAAAAATAAGCCGCGGGCACAGCCGCGCCCAAAAATACCCGCCCGAAGGCCGGGGCGCCAAGTTCGTCCAGCGGAAAGAGGCCACAAAAACGGGTGGGCTATAGCCTTGGGGGGTGGGGCTGGCCAACTTCGTCCGCCGGACTCGGAATGGCGCGAGACTTTGTGAGGCGCCTCCGTGTGCCAAAAATAGGCCGCGGGCACAGCCGCCCCCAAAAATACCCGCCCGAAGGCCGGGGCGCCAAGTTCGTCCAGCGGAAAGAGGCCACAAAAACGGGTGGGCTATAGCCTTGGGGGGTGGGGCTGGCCAACTTCGTCCGCCGGACTCGGAATGGCGCGAGACTTTGTGAGGCGCCTCCGTGTGCCAAAAATAGGCCGCGGTCACAGCCGCGCCCAAAAATACCCGCCCGAAGGCCGGGGCGCCAAGTTCGTCAAGCGGAAAGAGGCCACAAAAACGGGTGGGCTATAGCCTTGGGGGGTGGGGCTGGCCAACTTCGTCCGCCGGACTCGGAATGGTGCGAGACTTTGCGAGGCACCTCCGTGTGCCAAAAATAGGCCGCGGGCACAGCCGCCCCCAAAAATACCCGCCCGAAGGCCGGGGCGCCAAGTTCGTCCAGCGGAAAAAGGCCACAAAAACGGGTGGGCTATAGCCTTGGGGGGTGGGGCTGGCCAACTTCGTCCGCCGGACTCGGAATGGCGCGAGACTTTGCGAGGCGCCTCCGTGTGCCAAAAATAGGCCGCGGGCACAGCCGCGCCCAAAAATACCCGCCCGAAGGCCTGTGCGCCCAGTCGCCCCTGCGGCCAGATGCCACAAAAACGGGTGGGCTATAGCCTTGGGGGGTGAGGCTGGCCAACTTCGTCCGCCGGACTCGGAATGGCGCGAGACTTTGCGAGGCGCCTCCGTGTGCAAAAAATAGGCCGCGGGCACAGCCGCGCCCAAAAATACCCGCCCGAAGGCCGGGGCGCCAAGTTCGTCAAGCGGAAAGAGGCCACAAAAACGGGTGGGCTATAGCCTTGGGGGGTGGGGCTGGCCAACTTCGTCCGCCGGACTCGGAATGGCGCGAGACTTTGCGAGGCGCCTCCGTGTGCAAAAAATAGACCGCGGGCACAGCCGCGACCAAAAATACCCGCCCTAAGGCCGGGGCGCCAAGTTCGTCACGCGGAAAGAGGCCACAAACACGGGTGGGCTATAGCCTTGGGGGGTGGGGCTGGCCAACTTCGTCCGCCGGACTCGGAATGGCGCGAGACTTTGCGAGGCGCCTCCGTGTGCCAAAAATAGGCCGCGGCCACAGCCGCGCCCAAAAATACCCGCCCCGAAGGCCGGGGCGCCAAGTTCGTCCAGCGGAAAGAGGCCACAAAAACGGGTGGGCTATAGCCTGGGGGGAGGGGCTGGCCAACCGTCCGCGGACTCGGAATGGCACGAGACTTTGCGAGGCGCCTCCGTGTGCCAAAAATACGCCTTGGGCACAGCCGCGCCAAAAATACCCGCCCGAAGGCCGGGCGCCAAGTCTCGTCCAGCGGAAAGAGGCCACAAAACGGGTGGGCTATAGCCTTGGGGGGTGGGGCTGGCCAACTTCGTCCGCCGGACTCGGAATGGCGCGAGACTTTGCGAGGCACCTCCGTGTGCCAAAAATAGGCCGCGGGCACAGCCGCGCCCAAAAATACCCGCCCGAAGGCCGGGGCCCCATTTCGTCCTGCGGAAAGAGGCCACAAAAACGGGTGGGCTATAGCCTTGGGGGGTGGGGCTGGCCAACTTTGTCCGCCGGACTCGGAATGGCGTGAGACTTTGCGAGGTGCCTCCGTGTGCCAAAAATAGGCCGCGGGTACTGCCGCGCCCAAAAATACCCGCCCGAAGGCCGGGGCGCCAAGTTCGTCCAGCGGAAAGAGGCCACAAAAACGGGTGGGCTATAGCCTTGGGGGGTGGGGCTGGTCAACTTCGTCCGCCGGACTCGGAATGGCGCGAGACTTTGCGAGGCGCCTCCGTGTGCCAAAAATAGGCCGCGGGCACAGCCGCGCCCAAAAATACCCGCCCGAAGGCCGGGGCGCCAAGTTCGTCCAGCGGAAAGAGGCCACAAAAACGGGTGGGCTATAGCCTTGGGGGGTGGGGCTGGCCAACTTCGTCCGCCGGACTCGGAATGGCGCGAGACTTTGCGAGGTGCCTCCGTGTCCCAAAAATGGGCCGCGGGTACAGCCGCGCCCAAAAATACCCGCCCGAAGGCCGGGGCGCCAAGTTCGTCCAGCGGAAAGAGGCCACAAAAACGGGTGGGCTATAGCCTTGGGGGGTGGGGCTGGCCAACTTCGTCCGCCGGACTCGGAATGGCGGGAGACTTTGCGAGGCGCCTCCGTGTGCCAAAAATAGGCCGCGGGTACTGCCGCGCCCAAAAATACCCGCCCGAAGGCCGGGGCGCCAAGTTCGTCCAGCGGAAAGAGGCCACAAAAACGGGTGGGCTATAGCCTTGGGGGGTGGGGCTGGCCCACTTCGTCCGCCGGACTCGGAACGGCGCGAGACTTTGCGAGGCGCCTCCGTGTGCCAAAAATAGGCCGCGGGCACAGCCGCGCCCAAAAATACCCGCCCGAAGGCCGGGGCGCCAAGTTCGTCCAGCGGAAAGAGGCCACAAAAACGGGTGGGCTATAGCCTTGGGGTGGGGCTGGCCAACTTCGTCCGCCGGACTCGGAATGGCGCGAGACTTTGCGAGGCGCCTCCGTGTGCCAAAAATAGGCCGCGGGCACAGCCGCGCCCAAAAATACCCGCCCGAAGGCCGGGGCCCCATTTCGTCCTGCGGAAAGAGGCCACAAAAACGGGTGGGCTATAGCCTTGGGGGGTGGGGCTGGCCAACTTCGTCCGCCGGACTCGGAATGGCGCGAGACTTTGCGAGGCGCCTCCGTGTGCCAAAAATTGGCCGCGGGCACAGCCGCGCCCAAAAATACCCGCCCGAAGGCCGGGGCGCCAAGTTCGTCCAGCGGAAAGAGGCCACAAAAACGGGTGGGCTATAGCCTTGGGGGGTGGGGCTGGCCAACTTCGTCCGCCGGACTCGGAATGGCGCGAGACTTTGCGAGGCGCCTCCGTGTGCCAAAAATAGGCCGTGGGCACAGCCGCGCCCAAAAATACCCTCCTGAAGGCTGGGCCGGCAAGTTCGTCCAGCGGGAAAAGGCCACAAAAATGGGTGGGCTATAGCCTTGGGGGGTGGGGCTGGCCAACTTCGTCCGACGGACTCGGAATGGCGCGAGACATTACGAGGCGCCTCCGTGTGCCAAAAATAGGCCGCGGGCACTGCCGTATCCCAAAATACCCGCCCGAAGGCCGGGGCGCCATGTTCGTCCTGCGTTAAAAGGCCACAAAAACGGGTGGGCTATAGCCTTGGGGGGTGGGGCTGGCCAACTTCATCTGCCGGACTCGGAATGGCGTGAGACTTTGCGAGGCGCGTCCGTCTACCAAAAATAGGCCGCGGGCACAGCCGCGCCCAAAAATACCCGCCCGAAGGCCGGGGCGCCAAGTTCGCCCAGCGGAAAAAGGCCACAAAAACGGCTGGGCTATAGCCTTGGGGGGTGGGGCTGGCCAACTTTGTCCGCCGGACTCGGAATGGTGCGAGACTTTGCGAGGCCCCTCCATGTGCCAAAAATAGGCCGCGGGCACAGCCGCGCCCAAAAATACCCGCCCGAAGGCCGGGGCGCCAAGTTCGTCCAGCGGAAAGAGACCACAAAAACGGGTGGGCTATAGCCTTGGGGGGTGGGGCTGGCCAACTTCGTCCGCCGGACTCGGAATGGCGCGAGACTTTGCGAGGCACCTCCGTGAGCCAAAAATAGGCCGCGGCCACAGCCGCGCCCAAAAATACCCGCCCGAAGGCCGGGGCCCCATTTCGTCCTGCGGAAAGAGGCCACAAAAACGGGTGGGCTATAGCCTTGGGGGGTGGGGCTGGCCAACTTCGTCCGCCGGACTCGGAATGGCGTGAGACTTTGCGAGGCGCCTCCGTGTGCCAAAAATAGGCCGCGGGTACTGCCGCGCCCAAAAATACCCGCCCGAAGGCCGGGGCGCCAAGTTCGTCCAGCGGAAAGAGGCCACAAAAACGGGTGGGCTATAGCCTTGGGGGGTGGGGCTGGCCAACTTCGTCCGCCGGACTCGGAATGGCGCGAGACTTTGCGAGGCGCCTCCGTGTGCCAAAAATAGGCCGCGGGCACAGCCGCGCCAAAAATACCCGCCCGAAGGCCGGGGCGCCAAGTTCGTCCAGCGGAAAGAGGCCACAAAAACGGGTGGGCTATAGCCTTGGGGGGTGGGGCTGGCCAACTTCGTCCGCCGGACTCGGAATGGCGCGAGACTTTGCGAGGCGCCTCCGTGTGCCAAAAATAGGCCGCGGGTACAGCCGCGCCCAAAAATACCCGCCCGAAGGCCGGGGCGCCAAGTTCGTCCAGCGGAAAGAGGCCACAAAAACGGGTGGGCTATAGCCTTGGGGGGTGGGGCTGGCCAACTTCGTCCGCCGGACTCGGAATGGCGGGAGACTTTGCGAGGGCCTCCGTGTGCCAAAAATTGGCCGTGGGAACTGCCGCGCCAAAAAATTCAGCCCGAAGGCCGGGGCGCCAAGTTCGTCCAGCGGAAAGAGGCCAAAAAACAGGTGGGCTCACGACCTTGGGGGTGGGGCCGGCCAACTCTCGTCCGCCGCACTAGGAATGGCGCGAGACGTTGCGAGGCGCCTCCGTGTGCCAAAAATAGGCCGCGGGCACAGCCGCGCCCCAAAATACCCGCCCGAAGGCCGGGGCGCCAAGTTCGTCCAGCGGAAAGAGGCCACAAAAACGGGTGGGCTATAGCCTTGGGGGTGGGGCTGGCCAACTTCGTCCGCCGGACTCGGAATGGCGCGAGACTTTGCGAGGCGCCTCCGTGTGCCAAAAATAGGCCGCGGGCACAGCCGCGCCCAAAAATACCCGCCCGAAGGCCGGGGCGCCAAGATCGTCCAGCGGAAAGAGGCCACAAAAACGGGTGGGCTATAGCCTTGGGGGTGGGGCTGGCCAACTTCGTCCGCCGGACTCGGAATGGCGCGAGACTTTGCGAGGCGCCTCCGTGTGCCAAAAATTGGCCGCGGGCTCAGCCGCGCCAAATAATACCCGCCCGAAGGCCGGGGCGCCAAGTTCGTCCAGCGGAAAGAGGCCACAAAAACGGGTGGGCTATAGCCTTGGGGTTGGGGCTGGCCAACTTCGTCCGCCGGACTCGGAATGGCGCGAGAATTTGCGAGGCGCCTCCGTGTGCCAAAAATAGGCCGCGGGCACAGCCGCGCCCAAAAATACCCGCCCGAAGGCCGGGGCGCCAAGTTCGTCCAACGGAAAGAGGCCACAAAAACGGGTGGGCTATAGCCTTGGGGGGTGGGGCTGGCCAACTTCGTCCGCCGGACTCGGAATGGCGCGAGACTTTGCGAGGCGCCTCCGTGTGCCAAAAATAGGCCGCGGGCACAGCCGATCCCAAAAATACCCTCCCGAAGGTCGGGGCGCCAAGTTCGTCCAGCGGAAAGAGGCCACAAAAACGGGTGGGCTATAGCCTTGGGGGGTGGGGCTGGCCAACTTCGTCCGCCGGACTCGGAATGGCGTGAGACTTTGCGAGGCGCCTCCGTGTACCAAAAATAGGCCGCGGGCACAGCCGCGCCCAAAAATACCCGCCCGAAGGCCGGGGCGCCAAGTTCGTCCAGCGGAAAGAGGCCACAAAAACGGGTGGGCTATAGCCTTGGGGGGTGGGGCTGGCCAACTTCGTCCGCCGGACTCGGAATGGCGCGAGACTTTGCGAGGCACCTTCGTGTGCCAAAAATAGGCCGCGGGCACAGCCGCGCCCAAAAATACCCGCCCGAAGGCCGGGGCGCCAAGTTCGTCCTCCGGAAAGAGGCCACAAAAACGGGTGGGCTATAGCCTTGGGGTGTGGGGCTGGCCAACTTCGTCCGCCGGACTCGGAATGGCGCGAGACTTTGCGAGGCGCCTCCGTGTGCCAAAAATAGGCCGCGGGCACAGCCGCGCCCAAAAATACCTGCCCGAAGGCCGGGGCGCCAAGTTCGTCCAGCGGAAAGAGGCCACAAAAACGGGTGGGCTATAGCCTTGGGGGGTGGGGCTGGCCAACTTCGTCCGCCGGACTCGGAATGGCGCGAGACTTTACGAGGCGCCTCCGTGTGCCAAAAATAGGCCGCGGGCACAGCCGCGCCCAAAAATACCCGCCCGAAGGCCGGGGCGCACATTCGTTCATCGGAAAGAGGCCACAAAAACGGGTGGGCTATAGCCTTGGGGGGTGGGGCTGGCCAACTTCGTCCGCCGGACTCGGAATGGGGCGAGACTTTGCGAGGCGCCTCAGTGTGCCAAAAATAGGCCGCGGGCACAGCCGCGCCCAAAAATACCCGCCCGAAGGCCGGGGTGCCAAGTTCGTCCTCCGGAAAGAGGCCACAAAAACGGGTGGGCTATAGCCTTGGGGGGTGGGGCTGGCCAACTTCGTCCGCCGGACTCGGAATGGCGCGAGACTTTGCGAGGCGCCTCCGTGTGCTAAAAATAGGCCGCGGGCACAGCCGCGCCCAAAAATACCCACCCGAAGGCCGGGGCGCCAAGTTCGTCCAGCGGAAAGAGGCCACAAAAACGGGTGGGCTATAGCCTTGGGGGGTGGGGCTGGCCAACTTCGTCCGCCGGACTCGGAATGGCGCGAGACTTTGCGAGGCGCCTCCGTGTGCCAAAAATAGGCCGCGGACACAGCCGCGCCCAAAAATACCCGCCCGAAGGCCGGGGCGCCAAGTTCGTCCAGCGGAAAGAGGCCACAAAAACGGGTGGGCTATAGCCTTGGGGGGTGGGGCTGGCCAACTTCGTCTGCCGGACTCGGAATGGCGCGAGACTTTGCTAGCCGCCTACGTGTGCCAAAAATAGGCCGCGGGCACAGCCGCGCCCAAAAATACCCGCCCGAACGCCGGGGCGCCAAGTTCGTCCAGCGGAAAGAGGCCACAAAAACGGGTGGGCTATAGCCTTGGGGGGTGGGGCTGGCCAACTTCGTCCGCCGGACTCGGAATGGCGCGAGACTTTGCGAGCCGCCTACGTGTGCGAAAAATAGGCAGCGGGCACAGCCGCGCCCAAAAATACCCGCCCGAAGGCTGGGGCGCCATTTCGTCCAGCGGAAAGAGGCCACAAAAACGGGTGGGCTATAGCCTTGGGGGGTGGGGCTGGCCAACTTCGTCCGCCGGACTCGGAATGGCGCGAGACTTTGCGAGGCGCCTCCGTGTGCCAAAAATAGGCCGCGGGCACAGCCGCGCCCAAAATACCCGCCCGAAGGCCGGGGCGCCAAGTTCGTCCAGCGGAAAGAGGCCACAAAAACGGGTGGGCTATAGCCTTGGGGGTGGGGCTGGCCAACTCGTCCGCCCGGACTCGGAATGGCGCGAGATTTTGCGAGGCGCCTCCGTGTGCCAAAAATAGGCCGCGGGCACAGCCTCACCCAAAATACCCGCCCGAAGGCCGGGCGCCAAGTTCGTCCAGCGGAAAGAGGCCACAAAAGCGGGTGGGCTATAGCCTTGGGGGTTGGGGCTGGCCAACCGTCTGCCGGACTCGGAATGGCGCGAGACTTTGCGAGGCGCCTCTGTGTGCCAAAAATAGGCCGCGGGCACAGCCGCGCCAAAAAATACCCGCCCGAAGGCCGGGGCGCCAAGTTCGTCCAGCGGAAAAAGGCCACAAAAACGGGTGGGCTATAGCCTTGGGGGGTGGGGCTGGCCAACTTCGTCCGCCGGACTCGGAATGGCGCGAGACTTTGCGAGCCGCCTACGTGTGCGAAAAATAGGCCGCGGGCACAGCCGCGCCCAAAAATACCCGCCCGAAGGCCGGGGCGCCAAGTTCGTCCAGCGGAAAGAGGCCACAAAAACGGGTGGGCTATAGCCTTGGGGGGTGGGGCTGGCCAACTTCGTCCGCCGGACTCGGAATGGCGCGAGACTTTGCGAGGCGCCTCCGTGTGCCAAAAATAGGCCGCGGTCACAGCCGCGCCCAAAAATACCCGCCCGAAGGCCGGGGCGCCAAGTTCGTCCAGCGGAAAGAGGCCACAAAAACGGGTGGGCTATAGCCTTGGGGGGTGGGGCTGGCCAACTTCGTCCGCCGGACTCGGAATGGCGCGAGACTTTGCGAGCCGCCTACGTGTGCCAAAAATAGGCCGCGGGTACAGCCGCGCCCAAAAATACCCGCCCGAACGCCGGGGCGCCAAGTTCGTCCAGCGGAAAGAGGCCACAAAAACGGGTGGGCTATAGCCTTGGGGGGTGGGGCTGGCCAACTTCGTCCGCCGGACTCGGAATGGCGCGAGACTTTGCGAGCCGCCTACGTGTGCCAAAAATAGGCCGCGGGCACAGCCGCGCCCAAAAATACCCGCCCGAACGCCGGGGCGCCAAGTTCGTCCAGCGGAAAGAGGCCACAAAAACGGGTGGGCTATAGCCTTGGGGGGTGGGGCTGGCCAACTTCGTCCGCCGGACTCGGAATGGCGCGAGACTTTGCGAGGCGCCTCCGTGTGCCAAAAATAGGCCACGGGCACAGCCGCGCCCAAAAATACCCACCCAAAGGCCGGGGCGCCAAGTTCGTCCAGCGGAAAGAGGCCACAAAAATGGGTGGGCTATAGCCTTGGGGGGTGGGGCTGGCCCACTTCGTCCGCCGGACTCGGAATGGCGCGAGACTTTGCGAGGCGCCTCCGTGTGCCAAAAATAGGCCGCGGGCACCGCCGCGCCCAAAAATACCCGCCCGAAGGCCGGGGCGCCAAGTTCGTCCAGCGGAAAGAGGCCACAAAAACGGGTGGGCTATAGCCTTGGGGGGTGGGGCTGGCCAACTTCGTCCGCCGGACTCGGAATGGCGCGAGACTTTGCGACGCACCTCCCTGTGCCAAAAATAGGCCGTGGACACAGCTGCGCCCAAAAAATACCCGCCCGAAGGCCGGGACGCCAAGTTCGTCCAACTGAAAAAGGCCACAAAAACGGGTGGCCTATAGCCTTGGGGGGTGGGGCTGGCCAGCTTCGTCCGCCGGACTCGGAATGGCGTGAGACTTTGCGAAGCGCCTCCGTGTGCCAAAAATAGGCCACGGGCACAGCCGCGCCCAAAAATACCCGCCCGAAGGCCGGGGCGCCAAGTTCGTCCTCCGGAAAGAGGCCACAAAAACGGGTGGGCTATAGCCTTGGGGGTTGGGGCTGGCCAACTTCGTCCGCCGGACTCGGAATGGCGCGAGATTTTGCGAGGCGCCTTTGTGTGCCAAAAATAGGCCGCGGGCACAGCCGCGCCCAAAAATACCCGCCCGAAGGCCGGGGCGCCAAGTTCGTCCAGCGGAAAGAGGCCACAAAAACGGGTGGGCTATAGCCTTGGGGGGTGGGGCTGGCCAACTTCGTCCGCCGGACTCGGAATGGCGCGAGACTTTGCGAGCCGCCTACGTGTGCGAAAAATAGGCCGCGGGCACAGCCGCGCCCAAAAATACCCGCCCGAAGGCCGGGGCGCCAAGTTCGTCCAGCGGAAAGAGGCCACAAAAACGGGTGGGCTATAGCCTTGGGTGGTGGGGCTGGCCAACTTCGTCCGCCGGACTCGGAATGGCGCGAGACTTTGCGAGGCGCCTCCGTGTGCCAAAAATGCCCGCCCGTAGGCCGGGGCGCCAAGTTCGTCCAGCGGAAAGAGGCCACAAAAACGGGTGGGCTATAGCCTTGGGGGGTGGGGCTGGCCAACTTCGTCCGCCGGACTCGGAATGGCGCGAGACTTTGCGAGCCGCCTACGTGTGCCAAAAATAGGCCGCGGGCACAGCCGCGCCCAAAAATACCCGCCCGAACGCCGGGGCGCCAAGTTCGTCCAGCGGAAAGAGGCCACAAAAACGGGTGGGCTATAGCCTTGGGGGGTGGGGCTGGCCAACTTCGTCCGCCGGACTCGGAATGGCGTGAGACTTTGCAAGCCGCCTACGTGTGCGAAAAATAAGCCGCGGGCACAGCCGCGCCCAAAAATACCCGCCCGAAGGCCGGGGCGCCAAGTTCGTCCAGCGGAAAGAGGCCACAAAAACGGGTGGGCTATAGCCTTGGGGGTTGGGGCTGGCCAACTTCGTCCGCCGGACTCGGAATAGCGCGAGACTTTGCGAGGCGCCTTTGTGTGCCAAAAATAGGCCGCGGGCACAGCCGCGCCCAAAAATACCCGCCCGAAGGCCGGGGCGCCAAGTTCGTCCATCGGAAAGAGGCCACAAAAACGGGTGGGCTATAGCCTTGGGGGGTGGGGCTGGCCAACTTCGTCCGCCGGACTCGGAATGGCGCGAGATTTTGCGAGGCGCCTCCGTGTGCCAAAAATAGGCCGCGGGCACAGCCTCACCCAAAAATACCCGCCCGAAGGCCGGGGCGCCAAGTTCGTCCAGCGGAAAGAGGCCACAAAAACGGGTGGGCTATAGCCTTGGGGGTTGGGGCTGGCCAACTTCGTCCGCCGGACTCGGAATGGCGCGAGACTTTGCGAGGCGCCTTTGTGTGCCAAAAATAGGCCGCGGGCACAGCCGCGCCCAAAAATACCCGCCCGAAGGCCGGGGCGCCAAGTTCGTCCAGCGGAAAGAGGCCACAAAAACGGGTGGGCTATAGCCTTGGGGGGTGGGGCTGGCCAACTTCGTCCGCCGGACTCGGAATGGCGCGAGACTTTGCGAGCCGCCTACGTGTGCGAAAAATAGGCCGCGGGCACAGCCGCGCCCAAAAATACCCGCCCGAAGGCCGGGGCGCCAAGTTCGTCCAGCGGAAAGAGGCCACAAAAACGGGTGGGCTATAGCCTTGGGGGGTGGGGCTGGTTTAAAATCGTCCGCCGGACTCGGAATGGCGCGAGACTTTGCGAGGCGCCTCCGTGTGCCAAAAATAGGCCGCGGTCACAGCCGCGCCCAAAAATACCCGCCCGAAGGCCGGGGCGCCAAGTTCGTCCAGCGGAAAGAGGCCACAAAAACGGGTGGGCTATAGCCTTGGGGGGTGGGGCTGGCCAACTTTGTCCGCCGGACTCGGAATGGTGCGGGACTTTGCGAGGCACCTCCGTGTGCCAAAAATAGGCCGCGGACATAGCCGCGCCGAAAAATACCCGCCCGAAGGCCGGGGCGCCAAGTTCGTCTAGCGTAAAAAGGCCACAAAAACGGGTGGGCTATAGCCTTGGGGGGTGGGGCTGGCCAACTTCGTCCGCCGGACTCGGAATGGCGCGAGACTTTACGAGACGCCTCCGTGTGCCAAAAATAGGCCGCGGGCACAGCCGCGCCCAAAAATACCCGCCCGAAGGCCGGGGCGCCAAGTTCGTCCAGCGGAAAAAGGCCACAAAAACGGGTGGGCTATAGCCTTGGGGGGAGGGGCTGGCCAACTTCGTCCGCCGGACTCGAAATGGCGCGGGACTTTGCGAGGCACCTCCGTGTGCCAAAAATAGGCCACGGGCACAGCCGCACCGAAAAATATTCGCCCGAAGGCCGGGGCGCCAAGTTCGTCTAGCGTAAAAAGGCCACAAAAACGGGTGGGCTATAGCCTTGGGGGGTGGGGCGGGCCAACTTCGTCCGCCGGACTCGGAATGGCGCGAGACTTTGCGAGACGCCTCCGTGTGCCAAAAATAGGCCGCGGGCACAGCCGCGCCGAAAAATACCCGCCTGAAGGCCGGGGCGCCAAGTTCGTCCAGCGGAAAAAGGCCACAAAAACGGGTGGGCTATAGCCTTGGGGGGTGAGGCTGGCCTACTTCGTCCGCCGGACTCGGAATGGCGCGAGACTTTTCGAGGCGCCTCTGTGTGCCAAAAATAGGCCGCGGTCACAGCCGCGCCCAAAAATACCCGCCCAAAGGCCGGGGCGCCAAGTTCGTCCAGCGGAAAATGGCCACAAAAACGGGTGGGCTATCGCCTTGGGGGGTGGGGCTGGCCAACTTCGTCCGCCGGACTCGGAATGGGGCGAGACTTTGCGAGTGGCCTCCGCGCGGTAAAAATAGGCTGCGGGTAGAGCCGCGCCCAAAAATAACCCCCCGAAGGTCGGCGCGCCCAAACCCCCCAACGGAAAAATGGCCAAAAAACGGGTGGGCTATAGCCTTGGGGGGAGGGGCTGGCCAACTTCGTCCGCCGGACTCGGAATGGGGTGAGACTTTGTGAGGTGCCTCCGTGTGCCAAAAATAGGCCGCGGGCGCATCCGCGCCCAAAAATACCCGCCTGAAGGCCGGGGCGCCAAGTTCGTCCAGCGGAAAATGGCCACAAAAACGGGTGGGCTATAGCCTTAGGGGGTGGGGCTGGCCAACTTCGTCCGCCGGACTCGGAATGGCGCGAGACTTTACGAGGCGCTTCCGTGTGCCAAAAATAGGCCGCGGGCACAGCCGCGCCCAAAAATACCTGCCCGAAGGCCGGGGCGCCAAGTTCGTCCAGCGGAAAATGGCCACAAAAACGGGTGGGCTACAGCCTTGGGGGGTGGGGCTGGCCAACATCGTCCGCCGGACTCGGAATGGCGCGAGACTTTGCGAGTCGCCTCTGTGAGCCAAAAATAGGCCGTGGGCACGGCCGCATCCAAAAATACCTGCCCGAAGGCCGGGGCGCCAAGTTCGTCCAGCGGAAAATGGCCACAAAAACGGGTGGGCTATAGCCTTGGGGGGTGGGGCCGGCCTACTTCGTCCGCCGGACTCGGAATGGCGCGAGACTTTGCGAGGCACCTCCGTGTGCCAAAAATAGGCCGTGGGCACAGCCGCACCCAAAAATACCCGCCCGAAGGCCGCGGCGCTGTCTGTCCAGCGGAAAAAGGCCACAAAAACGGGTGGGCTATATCCTTGGGGGTGGGGCTGGCCAACTTCGTCCGCCGGACTCGGAATGGTGCGAGACTTTGCGAGGCACCTCCGTGTGCCAAAAATAGGCCGTGGGCGCATCCGCGCACAAAAATACCCGCCCGATGGCCGTGGCGCCAAGTTCGTCCAGCGGAAAATGGCCACAAAAACGGGTGGGCTATAGCCTTGGGGGGTGGGGCTGGCCAACATCGTCCGCCGGACTTGGAATGGCACGAGACTTTGCGAGGCGCCTCCGTGCGCCAAAAATGGCCGCGGGTACAGCCGCGCCCAAAAATACCCGCCCGAAGGCTTGGGCGCCAAGTTCGTCCAGCGGAAAAAGGCCACAAAAACGGGTGGGCTATAGCCTTGGGGGGTGGGGCTGGCCAACTTCGTCCGCCGGACTCGGAATGGCGCGAGACTTTGCAATGCGCCTCCGTGTGCCAAAAATAGGCCGTGGGCGCAGCCGCGCCCAATAATACCCGCCCGAAGGCCGGGTAGCCAAGTTCGTCCAGCGGAAAAAGGCCACAAAAACGGGTGGGCTATAGCCTTGGGGGGTGGGGCTGGCCAACTTCGTCCGCCGGACTCGGAATGGCGCGAGACTTTGCGAGACGCTTCCGTATGCCAAAAATAGGCCGCGGACGCAGCCGCGCCCAAAAATACCCGCCCGAAGGCCGGGGCGCCAAGTTCGTCCAGCGGAAAATGGCCACAAAAACGGGTGGGTTATAGCCTTGGGGGGTGGGGCTGGCAAACTTCGTCCGCCGGACTCGGAATGGCGCGAGACTTTGCAATGCACCTCTGTGTGCCAAAAATAGGCCACGGGCACAGCCGCGCCCAATAATACCCGCCCGAAGGCCGGGGCGCCAAGTTCGTCCAGCGGAAAATGGCCACAAAAACGGGTGGGCTATAGCCTTGGGGGGTGGGGCTGGCCAACTTCGTCCTCCAGACTCGGAATGGCGCGAGACTTTCGAGGCGCTTCTGAGTGCCAAAAATAGGCCACGGGCACAGCCGCGCAAAAAAATACTCGACCGAAGGCCGGGGCGCCAAGTTCGTCCAGCGGAAAATGGCCACAAAAACGGGTGGGCTATAGCCTTGGGTGGTGGGGCTGGCCAACTTCGTCCGCCGGACTCGGAATGGCGCGAGACTTTGCGAAGCGCTTCCGTGTGCCAAAAATAGGCCGCGTGCACAGCCGCACCAAAAAATACCCGCCCGAAGGCCGGGGCGCCAAGTTCGTCCAACGGAAAATGGCCACAAAAACGGGTGGGCTATAGGCTTGGGGGGTGGGGCTGGCAAACTTCGTCCGCCGGACTCGGAATGGCGCGAGACTTTGCATTGCGCCTCCGTGTGCCAAAAATAGGCCGCGGGCGCAGCCGCGCCCAATAATACCCGCCCGAAGGCCGGGGCGTCAAGTTCGTCCAGCGGAAAATGGCCACAAAAACGGGTGGGCTATAGCCTTGGGGGGTGGGGCTGGCCAACTTCGTCCTCCAGACTCGGAATGGCGCGAGACTTTGCGAGGCGCTTCCGAGTGCCAAAAATAGGCCGCGGGCACGGCCGCGTCCAAAAATACCCACCCGAAGGCCGGGGCGCCAAGTTCGTGCAGCGGAAAAAGGTCGCAAAAACGGGTGGGCTATAGCCTTGGGGGGTGGGGCTGGCCAACTTCGTCTGCCGGACTCGGAATGGCGCGAGACTTTGCGAGACGCCTCCGTGTGCCAAAAATAGGCCGCGGGCACAGCCACGCCCAAAAATACCCGCCCGAAGGCCGGGGCGCCAAGTTCGTCCAGCGGAAAAAGGCCACAAAAACGGGTGGGCTATAGCCTTGGGGGGTGGGGCTGGCCAACTTCGTCCGCCGGACTCGGAATGGCGCGAGACTTTTCGAGGCGCCTCCGTGTGCCAAAAATAGGCCGCGGTCACAGCCGCGCCCAAAAATACCCGCCCAAAGGCCGGGGCGCCAAGTTCGTCCAGCGGAAAATGGCCACAAAAACGGGTGGGCTATCGCCTTGGGGGGTGGGGCTGGCCAACTTCGTCCGCCGGACTCGGAATGGCGCGAGACTTTTCGAGGCGTCTCCGTGTGCATGCATCACACTGGATTATTTTCAACCAAACCGTGTTACTGTTCATCCGGGTCAAACCGTGTTACTGTTCATCCGCGTGGTCAAACCGTGAACTGTTGACTGATGACGTGGCGCAATGCTGAGCGTCCAAACTGTTTTTAATCCGATGGCCATGATTTACTCCATGTATCTATAAAAAGGGGGCCTCTCCCCCCTAATTTGATATCTCTGAATCCATTTTTGGGATCCATTTTCTGTAATTCCTTCTCCATCTTGTATTTTCTTCGTATTTAAATAAATTCCCATTTTGCCCCTAGTTCAATTATGAGTAGCTAATTTCCTTTTAAGCTTGGGTTGAAGGTGAAGCCTCAACATGTGTCATGGGCTTAATTTGGTAAATTTATTTCTCTTCCCCTCTAGTTTTTGTGGATGTTTTGACTTCTCGTCGACAAATAATACTAATCTTGTCTAGTACCGCATTGGTTTCACCGGCCCTCTAGTACAAGGTTATTATTATTTGGCACGATAAGCCCTTAGCACCATATTGATTAGAACGTGGTTCATGAGGTGTGGATTCCCCTCTCATGATTTAATTGACATTAATACGGATTATTTAGCCCATGATGCATGTTGATACGGATCCAGATAGCCATTTTAATTTAAGTTTTAGCATATTCCAAATCATTTCCACCACAAATCCAATCACCCATTTCCAAAATTAATTCTACACAATTAAAATCCACCTCCTCGTGGGATCGACACTCGTCACCATTAGTCTATACTACAATAGATTCGTGCGCTTGCGAGTACATTAAAATTTGCACAACATTCTTCCAGCGGAAAAAGGCCACAAAAACGGGTGGGCTATAGCTTTGGGGGGTGGAGCTGGCCCACTTCGTCCGCCGGACTCGGAATGGCGCGAGACTTTGCGAGGCGCCTCCATGTGCCAAAAATAGGCCGCGGGCACAGCCGCGCCCAAAAATAACCCCCCGAAGGTCGGCGCGCCCAAACCCTCCAGCGGAAAAATGGCCAAAAAACGGGTGGGCTATAGCCTTGGGGGGAGGGGCTGGGCAACTTCGTCCGCCGGACTCGGAATGGAGCGAGACTTTGCGAGCGGCCTCCGCGTGCCAAAAATAGGACGCAGGCACAGGCGTACCCAAAAATAACTGCCCGAAGGCCGGAGCGCCAAATTCGTCCAGCGGAAAAATGGCCAAAAAACGGGTGGGCTATAGCCTTGGGGGGAGGGGCTGGTCAACTTCGTCCGCCGGACTCGGAATGGGGCGAGACTTTGCGAGCGGGCTCCGCATGCCAAAAATATGCTGCGGGCACAGCCGCGCCCAAAAATAACAGCCCGAAGGCCGGGGAGCCTAGTTCGTCCAGCGGAAAAATGGCCAAAAAACGGGTGGGCAATAGCCTTGGGGGGAGGGGCTGGCCAACTTCGTCCGCCGGACTCGGAATGGGGCGAGACTTTGCGAACGGACTCCGCGTGCCAAAAATAGGCCGCGGGCACAGCCGCGCCCAAAAATAACCCCCCGAAGGTCGGCGCGCCCAAACCCTCCAGCGGAAAAATGGCCAAAAAACGGGTGGGCTATAGCCTTGGGGGGAGGGGCTGGCCGACTTCGTCCGCCGGACTCGGAATGGGGTGAGACTTTGCGAGCGGCCTCCGCGTGTCAAAAATACGCCGCGGGCACAGCCGCGCCCAAAAATAACCCCCCGAAGGTCGGCGCGCCCAAACCCTCCAGCGGAAAAATGGCCAAAAAACGGGTGGGCTATAGCCTTGGGGGGAGGGGCGGGCCAACTTCGTCCGCCGGACTCGGAATGGGCGAGACATTGTGAGCGGCCTCCGCGTGCCAAAAATAGGCCGCGGGCATAGCCGCGCCCAAAAATAACTGCCCAAGGTGGGGCGCCTAGTTCCTCCAGCGGAAAAATGGCCAAAAAACAGGTGGGCTATAGCCTGGGGGGAGGGGCTGGCCAACTTCGTCCGCCGGACTCCGAATGGGGTGAGACTTTGGAGCGGCCTCCGCGTGCTAAAAATAGGCCGGGCACAGCTGCGCCAAAAATAACCGCCCGAAGGCGGTGCGCCAAGTTCGTCCAGCGGAAAAATGGCCAAAAGCGGGTGGGCTATAGCCTTGGGGGAGGGCTGGCCAACTTCGTCCGCGGACTCGGAATGGGGTGAGACTTTGCGAGCGGCCACCGCGTTCCAAAAAAACGCCGCGCTCATAGCCACGCCCAAAAATAACAACCCGAAGGTCGGCGCGCCCAAACCCTCCAGCGGAAAAATGGCCAAAAAACGGGTGGGCTATAGCCTTGGGGGGAGGGGCGGGCCAACTTCGTCCGCCGGACTCGGAATGGGCGAGACATTGTGAGCGGCCTCCGCGTGCCAAAAATAGGCCGCGGGCATAGCCGCGCCCAAAAATAACTGCCCGAAGGCTGGGGCGCCTAGTTCCTCCAGCGGAAAAATGGCCAAAAAACAGGTGGGCTATAGCCTGGGGGGAGGGGCTGGCCAACTTCGTCCGCCGGACTCCGAATGGGGTGAGACTTTGGAGCGGCCTCCGCGTGCTAAAAATAGGCCGCGGGCACAGCCACGCCAAAAAATAACCGCCCGAAGGCCGGGGCAACAAGTTCGTCCACCGGAAAAATGGCCAAAAAACGGGTGGGCTATAGCCTTGGGGGGAGGGGATGGCCAACTTCGTCCGCAGGACTCGGAATGGGGCGAGACTTTGCGAGTGGCCTCCGCGTGGTAAAAATAGGCTGCGGGTAGAGCCGCGCCCAAAAATAACCCCCCGAAGGTCGGCGCGCTCAAACCCCCCAACGGAAAAATGGCCAAAAAACGGGTGGGCTATAGCCTTGGGGGGAGGGGCTGGCCAACTTCGTCCGCCGGACTCGGAATGGGGTGAGACTTTGTGAGGCGCCTCCGTGTGCCAAAAATAGGCCGCGGGTGCATCCGCGCCCAAAAATACCAGCCCGAAGGCCGGGGCGCCAAGTTCGTCCAGCGGAAAATGGCCACAAAAACGGGTGGGCTATAGCCTTAGGGGGTGGGGCTGGCCAACTTCGTCCGCCGGACTCGGAATGGCGCGAGACTTTACGAGGCGCTTCCGTGTGCCAAAAATAGGCCGCGGGCACAGCCGCGCCCAAAAATACCTTCCCGAAGGCCGGGGCGCCAAGTTCGTCCAGCGGAAAATGGCCACAAAAACGGGTGGGCTACAGCCTTGGGGGGTGGGGCTGGCCAACATCGTCCGCCGGACTCGGAATGGCGCGAGACTTTGCGAGTCGCCTCTGTGAGCCAAAAATAGGCCGCGGGCACGGCCGCGTCCAAAAATACCTGCCCGAAGGCCGGGGCGCCAAGTTCGTCCAGCGGAAAATGGCCACAAAAACGGGTGGGCTATAGCCTTGGGGGGTGGGGCCGGCCTACTTCGTCCGCCGGACTCGGAATGGCGCGAGACTTTGCGAGGCACCTCCGTGTGCCAAAAATAGGCCGTGGGCACAGCCGCACCCAAAAATACCCGCCCGAAGGCCGGGGCGCCAAGTTCGTCCAGCGGAAAAAGGCCACAAAAACGGGTGGGCTATATCCTTGGGGGTGGGGCTGGCCAACTTCGTCCGCCGGACTCGGAATGGCGCGAGACTTTGCGAGGCACCTCCGTGTGCCAAAAATAGGCCGTGGGCGCATCCGCGCACAAAAATACCCGCCCGATGGCCGTGGCGCCAAGTTCGTCCAGCGGAAAATGGCCACAAAAACGGGTGGGCTATAGCCTTGGGGGGTGGGGCTGGCCAACATCGTCCGCCGGACTTGGAATGGCGCGAGACTTTGCGAGGCGCCTCCGTGCGCCAAAAATGGCCGCGGGTACAGCCGCGCCCAAAAATACCCGCCCGAAGGCTTGGGCGCCAAGTTCGTCCAGCGGAAAAAGGCCACAAAAACGGGTGGGCTATAGCCTTGGGGGGTGGGGCTGGCCAACTTCGTCCGCCGGACTCGGAATGGCGCGAGACTTTGCGAGGCGCCTCTGTGAGCCAAAAATAGGCCGCGGGCACGGCCGCGTCCAAAAATACCCGCCTGAAGGCCGGGGCGCCAAGTTCGTCCAGCGGAAAAAGGCCACAAAAACGGGTGGGCTATTGCCTTGGGGGGTGGAGCTGGCCAACTTCGTCCGCCGGACTCGGAATGGCGCGAGACTTTGCAATGCGCTTCCGTGTGCCAAAAATAGGCCGTGGGCGCAGCCGCGCCCAATAATACCCGCCCGAAGGCCGGGGCGCCAAGTTCGTCCAGCGGAAAATTGCCACAAAAACGGGTGGGCGATAGCCTTGGGGGGTGGGGCTGGCCAACTTCGTCCGCCGGACTCGGAATGGCGCGAGACTTTGCGAGACGCTTCCGTAAGCCAAAAATAGGCCGCGGACGCAGCCGCGCCCAAAAATACCCGCCCGAAGGCCGGGGCGCCAAGTTCGTCCAGCGGAAAATGGCCACAAAAACGGGTGGGCTATAGCCTTGGGGGGTGGGGCTGGCAAACTTCGTCCGCCGGACTCGGAATGGCGCGAGACTTTGCAATGCGCCTCCGTGTGCCAAAAATAGGCCGCGGGCGCAGCCGCGCCCAATAATACCCGCCCGAAGGCCGGGGCGCCAAGTTCATCCAGCGGAAAATGGCCACAAAAACGGGTGGGCTATAGCCTTGGGGGGTGTGGCTGGCCAACTTCGTCCTCCAGACTCGGAATGGCGCGAGACTTTTCGAGGCGCTTCTGAGTGCCAAAAATAGGCCGCGGGCACAGCCGCGCAAAAAAATACTCGACCGAAGGCCGGGGCGCCAAGTTCGTCCAGCGGAAAATGGCCACAAAAACGGGTGGGCTATAGCCTTGGGTGGTGGGGCTGGCCAACTTCGTCCGCCGGACTCGGAATGGCGCGAGACTTTGCGAAGCGCTTCCGTGTGACAAAAATAGGCCGCGTGCACAGCCGCGCCAAAAAATACCCGCCCGAAGGCCGGGGCGCCAAGTTCGTCCAGCGGAAAATGGCCACAAAAACGGGTGGGCTATAGGCTTGGGGGGTGGGGCTGGCAAACTTCGTCCGTCGGACTCGGAATGGCGCGAGACTTTGCATTGCGCCTCCGTGTGCCAAAAATAGGCCGCGGGCGCAGCCGCGTCCAATAATACCCGCCCGAAGGCCGGGGCGCCAAGTTCGTCCAGCGGAAAATGGCCACAAAAACGGGTGGGCTATAGCCTTAGGGGGTGGGGCTGGCCAACTTCGTCCGCCGGACTCGGAATAGCGCGAGACTTTACGAGGCGCTTCCGTGTGCCAAAAATAGGCCGCGGGCACAGCCGCGCCCAAAAATACCTTCCCGAAGGCCGGGGCGCCAAGTTCGTCCAGCGGAAAATGGCCACAAAAACGGGTGGGCTACAGCCTTGGGGGGTGGGGCTGGCCAACATCGTCCGCCGGACTCGGAATGGCGCGAGACTTTGCGAGTCGCCTCTGTGAGCCAAAAATAGGCGCATGGGCACGGCAGCGTCAAAAATACCTGCCCGAAGGCCGGGCGCCAAGTTCGTCCAGCGGAAAATGGCCACAAAAACGGGTGGGCTATAGCCTTGCGGGTGGGGCGGCCTACTTAAATCCGCCCGGACTCGGAATGGCGCGAGACTTTGCGAGGCTCCTCCGTGTGCCAAAAATAGGCCGTGGCCACAGCCGCACCCAAAAATACCCGCCCGAAGGCCGGGGCGCCAAGTTCGTCCAGCGGAAAAAGGCCAAAAAAACGGGTGGCTATAGCCCTTGGGGGTGGGCTGGCCCACTTCGTCCGCCCGGACTCGGAATGGCGCGAGACTTTGCGAGGCACCTCCGTGTGCCAAAAATAGGCCGTGGCGCATCCGCGCACACAAAATCCCCGCCCGTTGGCCGTGGCGCCAAGTTCGTCCAGCGGAAAATGGCCACAAAAACGGGTGGGCTATAGCCTTGGGGGGTGGGGCTGGCCAACATCGTCCGCCGGACTTGGAATGGCGCGAGACTTTGCGAGGCGCCTCCGTGCGCCAAAAATGGCCGCGGGTACAGCCGCGCCCAAAAATACCCGCCCGAAGGCTTGGGCGCCAAGTTCGTCCAGCGGAAAAAGGCCACAAAAACGGGTGGGCTATAGCCTTGGGGGGTGGGGCTGGCCAACTTCGTCCGCCGGACTCGGAATGGCGCGAGACTTTGCGAGGCGCCTCTGTGAGCAAAAAATAGGCCGCGGGCACGGCCGCGTCCAAAAATACCCGCCCGAAGGCCGGGGCGCCAAGTTCGTCCAGCGGAAAAAGGCCACAAAAACGGGTGGGCTATTGCCTTGGGGGGTGGGGCTGGCCAACTTCGTCCGCCGGACTCGGAATGGCGCGAGACTTTGCAATGCGCTTCCGTGTGCCAAAAATAGGCCGTGGGCGCAGCCGCGCTCAATAATACCCGCCCGAAGGCCGGGGCGCCAAGTTCGTCCAGCGGAAAATTGCCACAAAAACGGGTGGGCTATAGCCTTGGGGGGTGGGGCTGGCCAACTTCGTCCGCCGGACTCGGAATGGCGCGAGACTTTGCGAGACGCTTCCGTATGCCAAAAATAGGCCGCGGACGCAGCCGCGCCCAAAAATACCCGCCCGAAGGCCGGGGCGCCAAGTTCGTCCAGCGGAAAATGGCCACAAAAACGGGTGGGCTATAGCCTTGGGGGGTGGGGCTGGCAAACTTCGTCCGCCGGACTCGGAATGGCGTGAGACTTTGCAATGCGCCTCCGTGTGCCAAAAATAGGCCGCGGGCGCAGCCGCGCCCAATAATACCCGCCCGAAGGCCGGGGCGCCAAGTTCATCCAGCGGAAAATGGCCACAAAAACGGGTGGGCTATAGCCTTGGGGGGTGGGGCTGGCCAACTTCGTCCTCCAGACTCGGAATGGCGCGAGACTTTGCGAGGCGCTTCTGAGTGCCAAAAATAGGCCGCGGGCACAGCCGCGCAAAAAAATACTCGACCGAAGGCCGGGGCGCCAAGTTCGTCCAGCGGAAAATGGCCACAAAAACGGGTGGGCTATAGCCTTGGGTGGTGGGGCTGGCCAACTTCGTCCGCCGGACTCGGAATGGCGCGAGACTTTGCGAAGCGCTTCCGTGTGACAAAAATAGGCCGCGTGCACAGCCGCGCCAAAAAATACCCGCCCGAAGGCCGGGGCGCCAAGTTCGTCCAGCGGAAAATGGCCACAAAAACGGGTGGGCTATAGGCTTGGGGGGTGGGGCTGGCAAACTTCGTCCGTCGGACTCAGAATGGCGCGAGACTTTGCATTGCGCCTCCGTGTGCCAAAAATAGGCCGCGGGCGCAGCCGCGTCCAATAATACCCGCCCGAAGGCCGGGGCGCCAAGTTCGTCCAGCGGAAAATGGCCACAAAAACGGGTGGGCTATAGCCTTGGGGGGTGGGGCTGGCCAACTTCGTCCTCCAGACTCGGAATGGTGCGAGACTTTGCGAGGCGCTTCCGAGTGCAAAAAATAGGCCGCGGACACGGCCGCGTCCAAAAATACCCGCCCGAAGGCCGGGGCGCCAAGTTCGTCCAGCGGAAAAAGGCCACAAAAACGGGTGGGCTATAGCCTTGGGGGGTGGGGCTGGCCAACTTCGTCCGCCGGACTCGGAATGGCGCGAGACTTTGCAATGCGCCTCCGTGTGCCAAAAATAGGCCGTGGGCGCAGCCGCGCCCAATAATACCCGCCCGAAGGCCGGGGCGCCAAGTTCGTCCAGCGGAAAATTGCCACAAAAACGGATGGGCTCACGACCTTGGGGTGGGGCTGGCCAACTTCGTCCGCCGGATTCGAATGGCGCGAGACTATGCGAGTGGCCTCCGTGTGCCAAAAATAGGCCCCGGGCACAGCCGCGCCCAAAAATAACAGCCCGAAGGCCGGGGCGCCAAGTTCGTCCAGCGGAAAAAGGCCACAAAAAAGGGTGGGCTATAGCCTTGGGGGGTGGGGCTGGCCTACTTCGTCCGCCGGACTCGGACTGGCGCGAGACTTTACGAGCAGCCTCCGTGTGCCAAAAATAGGACCCGGGCACAGCCGCGCCCAAAAATAACAGCCCGAAGACCGGGGCGCCAACTTCGTCCAGCGGAAAAAGGCCACAAAAACGGGTGGGCTATAGCCTTGGGGGGTGGGGCTGGCCAACTTCGTCCGCCGGACTCGGAATGGCGCGAGACTTTCGCGAGGCGTCCGTGAGCCAAAAATAGGGCCCGGGCACAGCCGCGTCAAAGATAACCGCCCGAAGGCCGGGCGCCAAGTTCGTCCAGCGGAAAATGGCCACAAAAGCGGGTGGGCTATAGCCTTGGGGGTGGGGCTGGCAAACTTAATCCGCGGACTCGGAATGGCGCGAGACTTTGCATTGCACGTCCGTGTGCCAAAAATAGGCCGCGGGCCAGCCGCGCCCAATAATACCCGCCCGAAGGCCGGGGCGCCAAGTTCGTCCAGCGGAAAATGGCCACAAAAACGGGTGGGCTATAGGCTTGGGGGGTGGGGCTGGCAAACTTCGTCCGTCGGACTCAGAATGGCGCGAGACTTTGCATTGCGCCTCCGTGTGCCAAAAATAGGCCGCGGGCGCAGCCGCGTCCAATAATACCCGCCCGAAGGCCGGGCGCCAAGATCGTCCCAGCGGAAAATGGCCACAAAAACGGGGGGGCTATAGCCTTGGGGGGTGGGGCTGGCCAACTTCGTCCTCCAGACTCGGAATGGTGCGAGACTTTGCGAGGCGCTTCCGAGTGCAAAAAATAGGCCGCGGACACGGCCGCGTCCAAAAATACCCGCCCGAAGGCCGGGGCGCCAAGTTCGTCCAGCGGAAAAAGGCCACAAAAACGGATGGGCTAAAGCCTTGGGGGGTGGGGCTGGCCAACTTCGTCCGCCGGAATCGGAATGGCGCGAGACTATGCAATTGGCCTCCGTGTGCCAAAAAATAGGCCGTGGCGCAGCCGCGCCATCTGCCCGAAGGCCGGGGCGCCAAGTTCGTCCAGCGGAAAATTGCCACAAAAACGGATGGGCTACAGCCTTGGGGGGTGGGGCTGGCCAACTTCGTCCGCCGGATTCGGAATGGCGCGAGACTATGCGAGTGGCCTCCGTGTGCCAAAAATAGGCCCCGGGCACAGCCGCGCCCAAAAATAACAGCCCGAAGACCGGGGCGCCAACTTCGTCCAGCGGAAAAAGGCCACAAAAACGGGTGGGCTATAGCCTTGGGGGGTGGGGCTGGCCAACTTCGTCCGCCGGACTCGGACTGGCGCGAGACTTCTGAGCAGCCTCCGTGTGCCAAAAAAATAGGACCCGGGCACAGCCGCGCCCAAAAATAACAGCCCGAAGACCGGGCGCCAACCGTCCAGCGGAAAAAGGCCACAAAAGCGGGTGGGCTATAGCCTTGGGGGTGGGGCTGGCCAACTTCGTCCGCCCGGACTCGAATGGCGCGAGACTTTGCCAGCGGCGTCCGTGTGCCAAAAAGAGGGCCCGGGCACAGCCGCGTCAAATGATAACCCCCCGATGTCGGGGGCGAAAAGTTCGTCCAGCGGAAAAAGGCCAAAAAAACTGGTGGGCTATAGCCTTGGGGGGTGGGGCTGGCAAACTTCGACCGCCGGACACGGAATGGCGCGAGACTTTGCATTGCACCTCCGTGTGCCAAAAATAGAGCAGCAGGGCCAGCCGCGCCAATAATACCCGCTTGAAGGCCGGGCGCCAAGTTCGTCCAGCGGAAAATGGCCACAAAAACGGGTGGGCTATAGCCTTGGGGGGGTGGGGCTGGCCAACTTCGTCCTCCAGACTCGGAATGGCGCGAGACTTTGCGAGGCACTTCTGAGTGCCAAAAAGAGGCCGCGGGCACAGCCGCGCAAAAAAATACTCGACCGAAGGCCGGGGCGCCAAGTTCGTCCAGCGGAAAATGGCCACAAAAACGGGTGGGCTATAGCCTTGGGTGGTGGGGCTGGCCAACTTCGTCCGCCGGACTCGGAATGGCGTGAGACTTTGCGAAGCGCTTCCGTGTGCCAAAAATAGGCCGCGTGCACAGCAGCGCCCAAAAATACCCGCCCGAAGGCCGGGGCGCCAAGTTCGTCCAGCGGAAAATGGCCACAAAAACGGGTGGGCTATAGGCTTGGGGGGTGGGGCTGGCAAACTTCGTCCGCCGTACTCGGAATGGCGCGAGACTTTGCGAGGCGCCTCAGTGCGCCAAAATGGCCGCGGTACAGCCGCGCCTTAAAAATACCCGCCGAAGGCTTGGGCGCCAAGTTCGTCCAGCGGAAAAAGGCCACAAAAACGGGTGGGCTATAGCCTTGGGGGGTGGGGCTGGCCAACTTCGTCCGCCGGACTCGGAATGGCGCGAGACTTTGCGAGGCGCCTCTGTGAGCCAAAAATAGGCTGCGGGCACGGCCGCGTCCAAAAATATCCGACCGAAGGCCGGGGCGCCAAGTTCATCCAGCGGAAAAAGGCCACAAAAACGGGTGGGCTATAGCCTTGGGGGGTGGGGCTGGCCAACTTCGTCCGCCGGACTCGGAATGGCGCGAGACTTTGCAATGCGCCTCCGTGTGCCAAAAATAGGCCGTGGGCGCAGCCGCGCCCAATAATACCCGCCCGAAGGCCGGGGCGCCAAGTTCGTCCAGCGGAAAATTGCCACAAAAACGGGTGGGCTACAGCCTTGGGGGGTGGGGCTGGCCAACTTCGTCCGCCGGATTCGGAATGGCGCGAGACTATGCGAGTGGCCTCCGTGTGCCAAAAATAGGCCCCGGGCACAGCCGCGCCCAAAAATAACAGCCCGAAGGCCGGGGCGCCAAGTTCGTCCAGCGGAAAAAGGCCACAAAAAAGGGTGGGCTATAGCCTTGGGGGGTGGGGCTGGCCTACTTCGTCCGCCGGACTCGGACTGGCGCGAGACTTTTCGAGCAGCCTCCGTGTGCCAAAAATAGGACCCGGGCACAGCCGCGCCCAAAAATAACAGCCCGAAGACCGGGGCGCCAACTTCGTCCAGCGGAAAAAGGCCACAAAAACGGGTGGGCTATATCCTTGGGGGGTGGGGCTGGCCAACCGTCCGCGGACTCGGAATGGCGCGAGACTTTGCGGCGGCGTCCGTGAGCCAAAAATAGGGCCCGGCACAGCCGCGTCCAAAGATAACCGCCCGAAGGCCGGGGCGCCAAGTTCGTCCAGCGGAAAATGGCCACAAAAACGGGTGGGCTATAGCCTTGGGGGGTGGGGCTGGCAAACTTCGTCCGCCGGACTCGGAATGGCGCGAGACTTTGCATTGCACCTCCGTGTGCCAAAAATAGGCCGCGGGCCAGCCGCGCCCAATAATACCCGCCCGAAGGCCGGGGCGCCAAGTTCGTCCAGCGGAAAATGGCCACAAAAACGGGTGGGCTATAGACTTGGGGGGTGGGGCTGGCCAACTTCGTCCTCCAGACTCGGAATGGCGCGAGACTTTGCGAGGCACTTCTGAGTGCCAAAAATAGGCCGGGCACAGCCGCGCAAAAATACTCGACCGAAGGCGGGGCGCCAAGTCGTCCAGCGGAAAATGGCCACAAAAGCGGGTGGGCTATAGCCTTGGGTGGTGGGGCTGGCCAACCGTCCGCGGACTCGGAATGGCGCGAGACTTTGCGAAGCGCTTCCGTGTGCCAAAAATAGGCCGCGTGCACAGCCGCGCCCAAAAATACCCGCCCGAAGGCCGGGGCGCCAAGTTCGTCCAGCGGAAAATGGCCACAAAAACGGGTGGGCTATAGGCTTGGGGGGTGGGGCTGGCAAACTTCGTCCGCCGTACTCGGAATGGCGCGAGACTTTGCGAGGCGCCTCCGTGCGCCAAAAATGGCCGCGGGTACAGCCGCGCCCAAAAATACCCGCCCGAAGGCTTGGGCGCCAAGTTCGTCCAGCGGAAAAAGGCCACAAAAACGGGTGGGCTATAGCCTTGGGGGGTGGGGCTGGCCTGGCCAACTTCGTCCGCCGGACTCGGAATGGCGCGAGACTTTGCGAGGCGCCTCTGTGAGCCAAAAATAGGCTGCGGGCACGGCCGCGTCCAAAAATACCCGCCTGAAGGCCGGGGCGCCAAGTTCGTCCAGCGGAAAAAGGCCACAAAAACGGGTGGGCTATAGCCTTGGGGGGTGGGGCTGGCCAACTTCGTCCGCCGGACTCGGAATGGCGCGAGACTTTGCAATGCGCCTCCGTGTGCCAAAAATAGGCCGTGGGCGCAGCCGCGCCCAATAATACCCGCCCGGAGGCCGGGCGCCAAGATCGTCCAGCGGAAAATTGCCACAAAAGCAGGTGGGCTACACCTTGGGGAGTGGGGCTGGCCAACAAATCCGCTTGGATTCGAATGGCGCGAGACTATCTGAGTGGCCTCCGTGTGCCAAAAATAGGCCCCGGGCACAGCCGCGCCCAAAAATAACAGCCCGAAGGCCGGGGCGCCAAGTTCGTCCAGCGGAAAAAGGCCAGATACTAGGGTGGGCTTGAGCCGTGGGGGGTGGGGCTGGCCTACTTCGTCCGCCGGACTCGGACCGGCGCGAGACTTCTGAGCAGCCTCCGTGTGCCAAAAATAGGACCCGGAGCACAGCCGCGCCCAAAAATAACAGCCCGAAGACCGGGCGCCAACCCGTCCAGCGGAAAAAGGCCACAAAAGCGGGTGGGCTATAGCCTTGGGGAGTGGGGCTGGCCAACCGTCCGCGGACTCGGAATGGCGCGAGACTTTGCGGCGGCGTCCGTGAGCCAAAAATAGGGCCCGGGCACAGCCGCGTCCAAAGATAACCGCCCGAAGGCCGGGGCGCCAAGTTCGTCCAGCGGAAAATGGCCACAAAAACGGGTGGGCTATAGCCTTGGGGGGGTGGGGCTGGCCAACTTCGTCCGCCGGACTCGGAATGGCGCGAGACTTTGCATTGCACCTCCGTGTGCAAAAAATAGGCCGCGGGCCAGCCAGCCTTAATAATACCCGCCCGAAGGCCGGGGCGCCAAGTTCGTCCAGCGGAAAATGGCCACAAAAACGGGTGGGCTATAGCCTTGGGGGGGTGGGGCTGGCCAACTTCGTCCGCCGGACTCGGAATGGCGCGAGACTTTGCGAAGCGCTTCCGTGTGCCAAAAATAGGCCGCGTGCACAGCCGCACCCAAAAATACCCGCCCGAAGGCCGGGGCGCCAAGTTCGTCCAGCGGAAAATGGCCACAAAAACGGGTGGGCTATAGGCTTGGGGGGTGGGGCTGGCAAACTTCGTCCGCCGTACTCGGAATGGCGCGAGACTTTACGAGGCGCCTCCGTGCGCCAAAAATGGCCGCGGGTACAGCCGCGCCCAAAAATACCCGCCCGAAGGCTTGGGCGCCAAGTTCGTCCAGCGGAAAAAGGCCACAAAAACGGGTGGGCTATAGCCTTGGGGGGTGGGGCTGGCCAACTTCGTCCGCCGGACTCGGAATGGCGCGAGACTTTGCGAGGCGCCTCTGTGAGCCAAAAATAGGCTGCGGGCACGGCCGCGTCCAAAAATACCCGCCCGAAGGCCGGGGCGCCAAGGGTCGTCCAGCGGAAAAGGCCACAAAAACGGGTGGGCTATAGCCTTGGGGGGTGGGACTGGCCTACCGTCCCGCCGGACTCGGACTGGCGCGAGACTTTCTGAGCTGCCTCCTTGTGCCAAAAATAGGACCCGGCACAGCCGCGCCCAAAAATAACAGCCGAAGACCGGGCGCCAACTTCGTCCAGCGGAAAAAGGCCACAAAAGCGGGTGGGCTATAGCCTTGGGGGTGGGGCTGGCCAACTCGTCCGCGGACTCGGAATGGCGCGAGACTTTGCGAGCGGCGTCCGTGAGCCAAAAATAGGGCCCGGGCACAGCCGCGTCCAAAGATAACCGCCCGAAGGCCGGGGCGCCAAGTTCGTCCAGCGGAAAATGGCCACAAAAACGGGTGGGCTATAGCCTTGGGGGGTGGGGCTGGCAAACTTCGTCCGCCGGACTCGGAATGGCGCGAGACTTTGCATTGCACCTCCGTGTGCCAAAAATAGGCCGCGGGCCAGCCGCGCCCAATAATACCCGCCCGAAGGCCGGGGCGCCAAGTTCGTCCAGCGGAAAATGGCCACAAAAACGGGTGGGCTATAGCCTTGGGGGGGTGGGGCTGGCCAACTTCGTCCTCCAGACTCGGAATGGCGCGAGACTTTGCGAGGCACTTCTGAGTGCCAAAAATAGGCCGCGGGCACAGCCGCGCAAAAAAATACTCGACCGAAGGCCGGGGCGCCAAGTTCGTCCAGCGGAAAATGGCCACAAAAACGGGTGGGCTATAGCCTTGGGTGGTGGGGCTGGCCAACTTCGTCCGCCGGACTCGGAATGGCGCGAGACTTTGCGAAGCGCTTCCGTGTGCCACAAATAGGCCGCGTGCACAGCCGCGCCCAAAAATACCCGCCCGAAGGCCGGGGCGCCAAGTTCGTCCAGCGGAAAATGGCCACAAAAACGGGTGGGCTATAGGCTTGGGGGGTGGGGCTGGCAAACTTCGTCCGCCGTACTCGGAATGGCGCGAGACTTTGCGAGGCGCCTCCGTGCGCCAAAAATGGCCGCGGGTACAGCCGCGCCCAAAAATACCCGCCCGAAGGCTTGGGCGCCAAGTTCGTCCAGCGGAAAAAGGCCACAAAGCAGGTGGGCTATAGCCTTGGGGGTGGGGCTGGCCAACCGTCCGCGGACTCGGAATGGCGCGAGCCTTTGCGAGGCGCCTCTGTGAGCCAAAAATAGGCTGCGGGCACGGCCGCGTCCAAAAATACCCGCCCGACGGCCGGGGCGCCAAGTTCGTCCAGCGGAAAAAGGCCACAAAAACGGGTGGGCTATAGCCTTGGGGGTGGGGCTGGCCAACCGTCCGCCGCGGACTCGGAATGGCGCGAGACTTTGCAATGCGCCTCCGTGTGCCAAAAATAGGCCGTGGCGCAGCCGCGCCATAATACCCGCCCGAAGGCCGGGCGCAAGTCGAGATCGTCAGCGGAAAATTGCCACAAAAGCGGGTGGGCTACAGCCTTGGGGGTGGGGCTGGTCAACAAATCCGCCGGATTCGAATGGAGCGAGACTATGCGAGTGGCCTCCGTGTGCCAAAAATAGGCCCCGGGCACAGCAGCTTAAAAATAACAGCCCGAAGGCCGGGGCGCCAAGTTCGTCCAGCGGAAAATTGCCACAAAAAAGGGTGGGCTATAGCCTTGGGGGGTGGGGCTGGCCTATTTCGTCCGCCGGACTCGGACTGGCGCGAGACTTTACGAGCAGCCTCCGTGTGCCAAAAATAGGACCCGGGCACAGCCGCGCCCAAAAATAACAGCCCGAAGACCGGGGCGCCAAGTTCGTCCAGCGGAAAAAGGCCACAAAAACAGGTGGGCTATATCCTTGGGGGTGGGGCTGGCCAACCAAATCCGCGGACTCGGAATGGCGCGAGACTTTCGAGCGGCGTCCGTGAAGCAAAAATAGGACCCGGGCACAGCCGCGTCCAAATATAACCGCCCGAAGTCCGGGGCGCCAAGTTCGTCCAGCGGAAAATGGCCACAAAAACAGGTGGGCTATAGCCTTGGGGGGTGGGGCTAGCAAACTTCGTCCGCCGGACTCGGAATGGCGCGAGACTTTGCATTGCACCTCCGTGTGCCAAAAATAGGCCGCGGGCCAGGCGCGCCCAATAATACCCGCCCGAAGGCCGGGGCGCCAAGTTCGTCCAGCGGAAAATGGCCACAAAAACGGGTGGGCTATAGCCTTGGGGGGTGGGGCTGGCCAACTTCGTCCGCCGGACTCGGAATGGCGCGAGACTTTGCGAAGTGCTTCCGTGTGCCAAAAATAGGCCGCGTGCACAGCCGCGCCCAAAAATACCCGCCCGAAGGCCGGGGCGCCAAGTCGTCCAGCGGAAAATGGCGAGAAAAAAGCAGGTGGGCTATAGGCTTGGGGGTGGGGCTGGCAAACTTCGTCCGCCGTACTCGGAATGGCGCGAGACTTTGCGAGGCGCCTCCGTGCGCCAAAAATGGCCGCGGGTACAGCCGCGCCCAAAAATACCCGCCCGAAGGCGTGGGCGCCAAGTTCGTCCAGCGGAAAAAGGCCACAATAACGGGTGGGCTTTAGCCTTGGGTGGTGGGGCTGGCCAACTTCGTCCGCCGGACTCGGAATGGCGCGAGACTTTGCGAGGCGCCTCTGTGAGCCAAAAATAGGCTGCGGGCACGGCCGCGTCCAAAAATACCCGCCCGAAGGCCGGGGCGCCAAGTTCGTCCAGCGGAAAAAGGCCACAAAAACGGGTGGGCTACAGCCTTGGGGGGTGGGGCTGGACAACCGTCCGCGGACTCGGAAAGGCGAGAGACTATGCAATTCGCCTCCGTGGGCCAAAAATAGGCCGTGGCGCAGCCGCGCTCTAATACCCGCCCGAAGGCCGGGGCGCCAAGTTCGTCCAGCGGAAAATTGCCACAAAAACGGGTGGGCTACAGCCTTGGGGGGTGGGGCTGGTCAACTTCGTCCGCCGGATTCGGAATGGCGCGAGACTATGCGAGTGGCCTCCGTGTGCCAAAAATAGGCCCCGGGCACAGCCGCGCCCAAAAATAACAGCCCGAAGGCCGGGGCGCCAAGTTCGTCCAGCGGAAAAAGGCCACAAAAAAGGGTGGGCTATAGCCTTGGGGGGTGGGGCTGGCCTACTTCGTCCGCCGGACTCGGACTGGCGCGAGACTTTACGAGCAGCCTCCGTGTGCCAAAAATAGGACCCGGGCACAGCCGCGCCCAAAAATAACAGCCCGAAGACCGGGGCGCCAACTTCGTCCAGCGGAAAAAGGCCACAAAAACGGGTGGGCTATAGCCTTGGGGGGTGGGGCTGGCCAACTTCGTCCGCCGGACTCGGAATGGCGCGAGACTTTGCGAGCGGCGTCCGTGAGCCAAAAATAGGGCCCGGGCACAGCCGCGTCCAAAGATAACCGCCCGAAGGCCGGGGCGCCAAGTTCGTCCAGCGGAAAATGGCCACAAAAACAGGTGGGCTATAGCCTTGGGGGGTGGGGCTAGCAAACTTCGTCCGCCGGACTCGGAATGGCGCGAGACTTTGCATTGCACCTCCGTGTGCCAAAAATAGGCCGCGGGCCAGGCGCGCCCAATAATACCCGCCCGAAGGCCGGGGCGCCAAGTTCGTCCAGCGGAAAATGGCCACAAAAACGGGTGGGCTATAGCCTTGGGGGGGTGGGGCTGGCCAACTTCGTCCGCCGGACTCGGAATGGCGCGAGACTTTGCGAAGTGCTTCCGTGTGCCAAAAATAGGCCGCGTGCACAGCCGCGCCCAAAAATACCCGCCCGAAGGCCGGGGCGCCAAGTTCGTCCAGCGGAAAATGGCCAGAAAAACGGGTGGGCTATAGGCTTGGGGGGTGGGGCTGGCAAACTTCGTCCGCCGTACTCGGAATGGCGCGAGACTTTGCGAGGCGCCTCCGTGCGCCAAAAATGGCCGCGGGTACAGCCGCGCCCAAAAATACCCGCCCGAAGGCTTGGGCGCCAAGTTCGTCCAGCGGAAAAAGGCCACAAAAACGGGTGGGCTATAGCCTTGGGGGGTGGGGCTGGCCAACTTCGTCCGCCGGACTCGGAATGGCGCGAGACTTTGCGAGGCGCCTCTGTGAGCCAAAAATAGGCTGCGGGCATGGCCGCGTCCAAAAATACCCGCCCGAAGGCCGGGGCGCCAAGTTCGTCCAGCGGAAAAAGGCCACAAAAACGGGTGGGCTATAGCCTTGGGGGGTGGGGCTGGCCCACTTCGTCCGCCGGACTCGGAATGGTGCGAGACATTGCGATCGGCCTCCGTGTGTCAAAAATAGGCCCCGGACACAGCCGCGCCCAAAAATAACCGCAAGAAGCCCGGGGCGCCAAGTTCGTCCAGCGGAAAAAGGCCACAAAAACGGGTGGGCTATAGCCTTGGCGGGTGGGGCTGGCCCACTTCGACCGCCGGACTCGGAATGGCGCGAGACTTTGCGAGCGGCCTCCGTGTGCCAAAAATAGTCCCCGGGCACAGCCGCGGCAAAAAATAACCGCCCGAAGGCCGGGGCGCCAAGTTCGTCCAGCGGAAAAAGGCCACAAAAACGGGTGGGCTATAGCCTTGGGGGGTGGGGCTGGCCAACTTCGTCCGCCGGGCTCGGAATGGCGCGAGACTTTGCGAGAGGCCTCCGTGTGCCAAAAATAGGCCCCGGGCATAGCCGCGCTCAAAAATAACCGCCCGAAGGCCGGGGCGCCAAGTTCGTCCAACGGAAAAATGGCCAATAAACGGGTGGGCTATAGCCTTGTGGGGAGGGGCTGCCCACTTCGTCCGCCGGACTCGGAATGGGGCGAGAATTTGCGAGCCACCTCCGCGTGCCAAAAATAGGTCACGGGCACAGCCGCACCCAAAAGTTACCGCCCGAAGGCCGGGGCGGCAAGTTCGTCCAGCGGAAAAATGGCCAAAAAACGGGCGGGCTAAAGCCTTGGGGGGAGGGGCTGGCCAACTTCGTCCGCCGGACTCAGAATGGCACGAGACTTTGCGAGCGGCCTCCGTGTGCCAAAAATAGGCCGCGGGCACAGCCGCGCAAAAAAATACTCGACCGAAGGCCGGGGCGCCAAGTTCGTCCAGCGGAAAATGGCCACAAAAACGGGTGTGCTATAGCCTTCGGTGGTGGGGCTGGCAGACTTCGTCCACCAGACTCGGAATGGCGCGAGACTTTGCTAGGCGCCTCCGTGTGCCAAAAATAGGCCACGGGCACAGCCGCGCCCAAAAATACCCGCCCGAAGGCCGGGGCGCCAAGTTCGTCCAGCGGAAAAAGGCCACAAAAACGGGTGGGCTATAGCCTTGGGGGTGGGGCTGGCCAACCGTCCGCCGGGCTCGGAATGGCGCGAGACTTTGCGAGAGGCCTCCGTGTGCCAAAAATAGGCCCCGGGCATAGCCGCGCCCAAAAATAACCGCCCGAAGGCCGGGGCGCCAAGTTCGTCCAACGGAAAAATGGCCAATAAACGGGTGGGCTATAGCCTTGTGGGGAGGGGCTGCCCACTTCGTCCGCCGGACTCGGAATGGGGCGAGAATTTGCGAGCCACCTCCGCGTGCCAAAAATAGGTCACGGGCACAGCCGCACCCAAAAGTTACCGCCCGAAGGCCGGGGCGGCAAGTTCGTGCAGCGGAGAAATGGCCAAAAAATGGGTGGGCTATAGCCTTGGGGGGAGGGGCTGGCCAACTTCGTCCGCCGGACTCAGAATGGCGCGAGACTTTGCGAGCGGCCTCCGTTTGCCAAAATTACGCCTCGGGCACAGCCGCAAAAAAATACTCGACCCGGCCGGGCGCCAAGTTCGTCCAGCGGAAAAATGCCACAAAAACAGGTGTGCTATAGCCTTGGGGGTGGGGCTGGCGGACTTCGTCTCACGCCCTGGACTCGAATGGCGAGACTTTGCGAGGCGCCTCCGTGTGCCAAAAATAGGCCACGGGCACAGCCGCGCCCAAAAATACCCGCCCAAAGGCCGGGGCGCCAAGTTCGTCCAGTGGAAAAAGGCCACAAAAACGGGTGGGCTATAGCCTTGGGGCGTTGGGCAGGCCCACTTCGTCCGCCGGACTCGGAGAATGGCGCGAGACTTTGCGAGCGGCCTCCGTGTGCCAAAAATAGGCCCAGGCGCAGCCGCGCCAAAAATAACCGCCCGAAGGCTGAGGCGCCAAGTTCCTCCTGCGGAAAAAGGCCACAAAAGCAGGCGGGCTATAGCCTTAAAGGGTGGGCAGGCCGACTTCGTCCGCCGGACTCAGAATGGCGCGAGACTTTGCGAGCGGCGTCCGTGAGCCAAAAATAGGGCCCGGGCACAGCCGCGTCCAAAGATAACCGCCCGAAGGCCGGGGCGCCATGTTCGTCCAGCGGAAAAAGGCCACAAAAACGGGTGGGCTATAGCCTTGGGGGGTGGGGCTGGCCGACTTCG
>JAUJEF010000499.1:0-53000 GCA_030444885.1 Citrus sp. QX-2021 | reverse complement strand
TTCATCCGCCGGACTCGGAATGGTGCGAGACATTGCGAGGCACCTCCGTGTACCAAAAATAGGCCGCGGGCACAGCCGCGCCCAAAAATACCCGCCCGAACGCCGGGGCGCTAAGTTCGTCCAGCGGAAAAAGGCCACAAAAACGGGTGGGCTATAGCCCTGGGGGGTGGGGCTGGCCAACATCGTCCGCCGGACTCGGAATGGCGCTAGACATTGCGAGGTGCCTCCGTGTGCCAAAAATACACCGTGGGCACAGCCGCGCCCAAAAATACCCGCCCGAAGGCCGGGGCGCCAAGTTCGTCCAGCGGTAAAAGGCCACAAAAACGGGTGGGCTATAGCCTTGGGGGGTGGGGCTGGCCAACTTCGTCCGCCGGACTCGGAATGGCGCGAGACTTCACGAGGTGCTTCCGTGTGCCAAAAATAGGCCGCGGGCACAGCCGCGCCCAAAAATATGCGTCCGAAGGTCGTGGTGCCAAAACCCCCCAGCGGAAAAATGGTCAAAACACGGGTGGGCTATAGCCTTGGTGGGGGGCGCGCCGAAGTTCGTCCGCCAGACTCGGAATGGGGCGAGACTTTGCGAGGGGCCTCGGGGTGCCAAAAATAAGCCGCGGGCAAAGCCGCGCCCAAAAATAAGTGCCCGACGATCGTGGTGCCAAAACCCCCCAGCGGAAAAACGGGTGGGCTATAGCCTTTGGGGGTGGGGCTGGCCAACTTCGTCCGCCGGACTCGGAATGGCGCGAGACTTTGCGTGGTGCCTCCATGTGTCAAAAATAGGCCGCGGGCACAGCCGTGTCCAAAAATACCCGCCCGAAGGCCGGGGCGCCTAGTTCGTCCAGCGGTAAAAGGCCACAAAAACGGGTGGGCTATGGCCTTGGGGGGTGGGGCTGGCCAACTTCGTCCGCCGGACTCGGAATGGCGTGAGACTTTACGAGGAACCTCCGTGTGCCAAAACTAGGCCAAGGACACAGCCACGCCAAAAATACCCGCCCGAAGGCCGGGGCGCCAAGTTCGTCCAGCGGAAAAAGGCCACAAAAACGGGTGGGCTATAGCCTTGGGGGTTGGGGCTGGCCAACTTCGTTCGCCGGACTCGGAATGGCGCGAGACTTTGCGATGCGCCTCCGTGTGCCAAAAATAGGCCGCGGACTCAGCCGCTCCCAAAAATACCCGCCCGAAGGCCGGGGCGCCAAGTTCGTCCAGCGGAAAAAGGCCACAAAAACGGGTGGGCTATAGCCTTAGGGGGTGGGGCTGGCCATCTTCGTCCGCCGGACTCGGAATGGCGCGAAACTTTACGAGGTGCCTCCGTGTGCCAAAAATAGGCCGCGGGCAAGGCCGCGCCCAAAAATACCCGCCCGAAGGCCGGGGCGCCAAGTTCGTCCAGCGGTAAAAGGCCACAAAAACGGGTGGGCTATAGGCTTGGGGGGTGGGGCGGGCCAACTTCGTCCGCCGGACTCGGAATGGCGCGAGACTTTACGAGGTGCCTCCGTGTGCCAAAAATAGGCCGCGGGCAAGGCCAGCCCAAAAATACCCGCCCGAAGGCCGGGGCGCCAAGTTCGTCCAGCGGTAAAAGGCCACAAAAACGGGTGGGCTATAGGCTTGGGGGGTGGGGCGGGCCAACTTCGTCCGCCGGACTCCGAATGGCGCGAGACTTTGCGAGGTGCCTCCGTGTGTTAAAAATAGGCCGTGGTCACAGCCGCGCCCAGAAATACCCGCCCGAAGGCCGGGGCGCCAAGTTCGTCCAGCGGAAAAAGGCCACAAAAACGGGTGGGCTATAGCCTTGGGGGGTGGGGCTGGCCAAATTCGTCCGCCAGACTTGGAATGGCGTGAGACTTTGTGAGGCACCGCCATGTACCAAAAATAGGCCGCGGGCACAGCCGCGCCCAAAAATACCCGCCCGAAGGCCGGGGCGCCAAGTTCGTCCAGCGGAAAAAGGCCACAAAAACAGGTGGGCTATAGCCTTGGGGGGTGGGGCTGGCCGACTTCGTCCGCCGGACTCGGAATGGCGCGAGACTTTCGAGGCGCCTCCGTGTACTAAAAATAGGCCACAGGCACAGCCGCGCCGAAAAATACCCGCCCGAAGGCCGGGGCGCCAAGTTCGTCGAGCGGGAAAAGGCCACAAAAACGGGTGGGCTATAGCCTTGGGGGGCGGGGCTGGCCCACTTCGTCCGCCAGACTCGGAATGGCGTGAGACTTTGCGAGGCGCCTCCGTGTGCCAAAAATAGGCCGCGGGCACAGCCGTGCCCAGAAATACCCGCCTGAAGGCCGGGGCGCCAAGTTCGTCCTGCGGTAAAAGGCCACAAAAACGGGTGGGCTATAGCCATGGCGGGTGGGGCTGGCCGACTTCGTCCGCCGGACTCGGAATGGCGCGAGACTTTGCGAGGCGCCTCCGTGTGCCAAAAATAGACCGCGGGCACAGCCGTAACCAAAAATACCCGCCCAAAGGCCGGGGCGCCAAGTTCGTCCAGCGGAAAAAGGCCACAAAAACGGGTGGGCTATAGCCTTGGGGGGTGGGGCTGGCCGACTTCATCCGCCGGACTCGGAATGGCGCGAGACTTTGCTAGGTGCCTCCGTGTGCCAAAAAAAGGCCGCGGGCACAGCCGTGCCCAAAAATATCTGCACGAAGTCCGGGGAGCCAAGTTCGTCCAACGGAAAAAGGCCACTAAAACGGGTGGGCTATAGCCTTGGGGGGTGGGGCTGGCCCACTTCGTCCGCCGGACTCGGAATAGCGCGAGACTTTGCTAGGCGCCTCCGTGTGCCAAAAAAAGGCCGCGGGCACAGCCGTGCCCAAAAATATCTGCACGAAGTCCGGGGAGCCAAGTTCGTCCAACGGAAAAAGGCCACTAAAACGGGTGGGCTATAGCCTTGGGGGGTGGGGCTGGCCCACTTCGTCCGCCGGACTCGGAATAGCGCGAGACTTTGCGAGGCGCCTCCTTGTGCCAATACTAGGCTGCCAGCAAAGCCGCGCGCAAAAATACCCGCCCGAAGGCCGGGGCGCCAAGTTCGTCCAGCGGAAAAAGGCCACAAAAACGGGTGGGCTATAGCCTTGGGGGGTGGGGCAGGCCAACTTCGTCCGCCGGACTCGGAATGGCGCGAGACTTTACGAGGCACCTTCGTGTGCCAAAAATAGGCTGCGGGCACAGCCGTGCCCAAAAATACCCGCTCGAAGGCCGGGGCGCCAAGTTCGTCTTGCGGTAAAAGGCCACAAAAATGGGTGGGCTATAGCCTTGGGGGGTGGGGCTGGCCAACTTCGTCAGCCGGACTCGGAATGGTGCGAGACTTTGCGAGGCACCTCCGTGTATCAAAAATAGACCGCGGCCAAAGCCGCGCCCAAAAATACCCGCCCGAAGGCCGGGGCGCCAAGTTCGTCCAGCGGTAAAAGGCCACAAAAACGGGTGGGCTATAGCCTTGGGGGGTGGGGCTGGCCAACTTCGTCCGCCGGACTCGGAATGGCGCGAGACTTCACGAGGTGCTTCCGTGTGCCAAAAATAGGCCGCGGGCACAGCCGCGCCCAAAAATATGCGTCCGAAGGTCGTGGTACCAAAACCCCCCAGCGGAAAAATGGTCAAAACACGGGTGGGCTATAGCCTTGGTGGGGCGTGCGCGCGAGGGGCCTCGTCCGCCCCAGACTAAGTGCCTGACGATCGTGGTGCCTCATGGGGCAAGACTTTGCGAGGGGCTGGCCATCTCCGCAAACCTCGGGCGCGAGACTTTGCGCCTCAATGCAAAAATGCCCGCGATCACAGTCAAAAATACCAAAAAGCGGGGTGCCCAGAAAGCCTAAGGGCCCGGCTGGCCTGGGGGTCTTGGTGCCAATGACTCGGAATGGCGTGAGACTTTCATCGAGGAACCTCATGTGTGCCAAAACTAGGCCAAGGACACAGCCACGCTTAAAAATACCCGCCCGAAGGCCGGGCGCGCCAGTTCGTCCAGCCGGAAAAGGCCACAAAAGCGGGTGGGCTATAGCCTTGGGAGTTGGGGCTGGCCAACCCGTCCGCCGGACTCGGAATGGCGCGAGACTTTGCGATGCGCCTCCGTGTGCAAAAATAGGCCGCGGACTCAGCAGCCACGCCAAAATACCCGCCCGAAGGCCACGCCAAGGATTCGTCCTCGCGGAAAAAGGCCACAAAAACGGGTGGGCTATAGCCTTGGGGGTGGGGCTGGCCATCTTCGTCGCCGGACTTCGGAATGGCGCGAGACTTTCGATGAGCGCCTCCGTGTGCCAAAAATAGGCGCAGGCACAGCCGCGCCCAAAATACCCGCCCGAAGGCCGGGCGCCAAGTCGTCCAGCGGAAAAAGGCCACAAAGCGGGTGGGCTATAGCCTTGGGGGTGGGTCTGGCGATCTTCGTCCGCCGGACTCGGAATGGCGCGAGACTTCTACGAGCGGCCTCCGTGTGCAAAAATAGGCCGCGGGCACAGCCGCATCCAAAAATACTCGCCCGAAGGCCGGGCGCCAAGTTTGTCCAGCGGAAAAAGGCCACAAAAGCGGGTGGGCTATAGCCTTGGGGTGGGGCTGGCCAACTTCGTCCGCCGGACTCGGAATGGCGCGAGACTTTGAGAGGCGGCCACCGTGTGCCAACAATAGGCCGCAGGCACCGCCGCGCCAAAAATTACCCACCCTACGGCCGGGGCGCCAAGTTCGTCAAGCGGAAAAAGGCCACAAAACCGGGGGGGCTATAGCCTTGGGGGGTGGGGCTGGCCCACTTCGTCCGCCTCGGACTCGGAATGGCGCGAGACTTTGCGGCGACACCTCCGTGTGCCAAAAATAGCGGAGCCCAGGCACAGCCGCGCCCAAAAATAGACCGCCGAAGGCCGGCGCCAAGTTCGTCAGCGGAAAAAGGCCACAAAAGCGGGTGGGCTATAGCCTTGGGGGCTGGGCTGGCCATCTCCGTCCGCCGGACTCGGAATGGCGCGAGACTTTGCGAGGCGCCTCCGTGTACCAAAAAATAGGCGCGGGCACAGCGCGCAAAAATACCTCCGCCCGAAAGGCAGGGGCCAAGTTCGTCCAGCGGAAAAAGGCCACAAAGCGGGTGGGCTATAGCCTTGGGGTGTGGGGCTGGCCAACCCGTCCGCCGGACTTCGGAATGGCGCTTGAGACTGCGGCGCAGCTCGTCCGTGTATCAAAAACCAAGCGCGTCACAGCCGCCCAAAAATAACCGCCCGAAGGCAGGCGCCAAGGTCGTCAAGCGGAAAAAGGCCACAAAAGCGGGTGGGCTATAGCCTTGGGGGTGGGGCTGGCGAACTGATCAGCGAGACTCGGAATGGCGCGAGACTTTGCGAGGCGCCGCCGTCGTGTGCAAAAATAGGCCCAGGCTACAGCGCGCCCAAAATTAACAGCCCGAAGTCGGGGCGCCATGATTCGTCCAGCGGAAAAATGGCCTGCCAAACGGGTGGGATAAGGCTTAAAGTGGGGCTGGCCAACTTAGTCCGCGATGACTCGGAATGGAGCCGAGACTTTTGCGCAGCACCTCCGTGTAAAAAAATAGGCGCGGGTCACAACCGCGTCAAAAATAACCGCCCGAAGGCTGGGCGCCAAATTCGTCAGCGGAAAATAGGCCACAAAAAGCGGGTGGGCCTATAGCCTTGGGGGTGGGGCTGGCCGATCTTCGTCCGCTTGGACTCGGAATGGCGGCAGAGACTTTGTGAGCGGCCTCCGTGTGCCAAAAATAGGCGCGCAGGCACAGCCGCGCCCAAAATAACCGCCAGAAGCCCGGGCGCCAAGTTCGTCCAGCGGAAAAAGGCCACAAAAGCGGGTGGGCTATAGCCTTGGGGGTGGGGTTGGCCAACTTCAATCGTCCGCGGACTCGGAATGGCGAGACTTTGCGAGCGTCCTCCGTGTGCCAAAAATAGGCCGCGGGCACAGCCGCGCCCAAAAATAACTCGCCCGAAGGCAGGCATGCGCCAAGTTCGTCCAGCGGAAAAAGGCCACAAAAGCAGGTGGGCTATAGCCTTGGGGGTGGGGCTGGCCCGCCGTCCGCCCCGGACTCGGAATGGCGCGAGACTTTGGGAGGCGGCCTCCGTGTGCCAAAAATAGGCCCAGGCACAGCCGCGCCCAAAAATAACCGCCAGGCCGGGCGCCAAGTTCGTCCAGCGGAAAATGGCCACAAAAGCGGGTGGGCTATAGCCTTGGGGGTGGGGCTGGCCAACCGTCCGCGGACTCGGAATGGCGCGAGACTTTGACAGGCGGCCTCCGTGTGCCAAAAATAGGCCGCCGGCACAGCCAGTGCCCAAAAATAACCGCCGAAGGGCAGGCCAAAAGGGTCGTCCAGCGGAAAAAGGCCACAAAAGCGGGTGGGCTATAGCCTTGGGAGATTGGGGCTGGCCGACTTCGTCCGCGGACTCGGAATGGTGCGAGACTTTGCGAGGCGGCCTTCGTGTGCCAAAAATAGGCCCCGAGCACAGCCGGGCCCAAAAATAACCCCCCGAAGGCTGGGGCGCCAAGTTCGGCCAGCGGAAAAAGGCCACAAAACCGGGTGGGCTATAGCCTTGGGGGGTGGGGCTGGCCAACTTCCGTCCGCGGACTCGGAATGGCGCGAGACTTTGCAGGCGGCCTCCGTGTACCAAAAATAGGCCCGGACTGCACAGCCCCAAAAATAACCGCCCGAAGGCAGGGCGCAAGTTCGTCCAAGCGGAAAAAGGCCACAAAAGCGGGTGGGCTATAGCCTTGCGGGAGTGGGGCTGGCCAACCCGTCCGCCCGGACTCGGAATGGCGCGAGAGACTTTGGCGGCGGCCTCCGTGTGCCAAAAATAGGCCCGGGCACAGCGCGCCCAAAAATACCCGCCCAGGCCGGGCGACAAGTTCGTCCAGCGGAAAAAGGCACAAAAGCGGGTGGGCTATAGCCTTGGGGAGGTGGGGCTGGCGCGAGCCGTCCGCCGGACTCGGAATGGCGCGAAGACTTTGGGAAGGCGACGCGGCCTCCGTGTGCCAAAAATAGGCCCAGGGCACAACCCGCGCCCAAAATACGCCCGCCCGAGGCGGGCATGGCCAGACTGGTCGTCCAGCGGAAAAAGGCCACAAAGCGGGTGGGCTATAGCCTTGCGGAGGTGGAGGCTGGCGACCCCGGAGCCGTCCGCCGCGGACTCGGAATGGCGCGAGACTTTGGGAAGCGGCCTCCGTGTGCTTAAAAATAGGCCCGGGCACAGCCGCGCCCAAAAATAACCGCCCGAAGGCCGGGCGCAAGTTCGTCAGCGGAAAAGGCCACAAAAGCAGGTGGGCTATAGCCTTGGGGGGTGGGGCTGGCCAACCGTCCGCGGACTCGGAATGGCGCGAGACTTTAGGGCCCGGCCTCCGTGTGCCAAAAATAGGCCCCGGGCACAGCCGCACCCAAAAATAACCGCCCGAGAGCCGGGCGCCAAGTTCGTCCAGCGGAAAAAGGCTACAAAAGCGGGTGGGCTATAGCCTTGCGGGGTGGGGCTGGCCGACTTCCAAATCCGCCGGACTCGGAATGGCGCGAGACTTTGGGCGGCCTCCGTGTGCCAAAAATAGGCCCGGGCACAGCCGCGCCCAAAAATAACCGCCCAAAGGCGGGCGCCAAGGTCGTCCCCAGCGGAAAAAGGCCACAAAGCGGGTGGGCTATAGCCTTGAGGGGGTGGGGCTGGCCAACCGTCCGCCGGACTTCGGATTAGCGCGAGACTTTGGAGGGGCCTCCGTGTGCCAAAAATAGGCCCGAGGTTACAGCCGCGCCCAAAAATAACCGCCTGAAGGCCGGGCGCCAAGTTCGTCCAGCGGAAAAAGGCCACAAAAGCGGGTGGGCTATAGCCTTGGGGGGTGGGGCTGGCCCGCCGTCCGCCCGGACTCGGAATGGCGCGAGACTTTGCGGCGGCCTCCGTGTGCCAAAAATAGGCCCAGGCACAGCCGCGCCCAAAAATAACCGCCCGAAGGCAGGGCGCCAAGTTCGTCCAGCGGAAAAAGGCTACAAAAGCGGGTGGGCTATAGCCTTGGGGGTGGGGCGGCCGACTTCGTCCGCCCGGACTCGGAATGGCGTGAGACTGCGGCGGCCTCCGTGTGCCAAAAATAGGCCCAGGGCACAGCCCGCGCCCAAAAATAACCGCCCGAAGGCCGGGCGCCAAGTTCGTCCAGCGGAAAAAGGCCACAAAAGCGGGGGGGGTATAGCGTTGCGGGGTGGGGCTGGCCGCTTTCGTCCGCGGACTCGGAATGGCGCGAGACTTTGGGAGTGGCCTCCGTGTGCCAAAATAGGCCCGGGCACAGCCGCGCCCAAAAATAACCGCCCGAAGGCAGGGCGCCAAGTTCGTCCTAGCGGAAAAAGGCCACAAAACGGGTGGGCTATAGCCTTGCGGGTGGGGCTGGCCCGACCGTCCGCGGACTCGGAATGGCGCGAGACTTTGGGAGGCGGCCTCCGTGTGCCAAAAATAGGCCCGGGCACAGCCACACCCAAAAATAACCGCCCGAAGGCCGGGCGCCAAGTTCATCTAGCGGAAAAAGGCCACAAAAGCGGGTGGGCTATAGCCTTGCGAAGTGCGGCTGGCAAACTTCGTCCGCGGGACTCGGAGACTTTGCGAGACTTGTGCCAAAAATAGGCCCAGGCACAGCGTAGCAAAATAACGGCCTCCGTGTGCCAAAAATAGGCCCCCGGGTACAGCCGCGCCCAAAAGACTAACCACCCGAAAAATAGGCCCAGGGCTCCAAGTTACCCGTCCAGCGGAAAAAGGCCAGCAAAAAGCCACAAAAGGGTGGGCTATAGCCTTTGGGTGTGGGGCTGGCCAACCGTCCGCCGGACTCGGAATGGCGCGAGACTTTGAGAGCAGCCTCCGTGGCTCAAAAATAGGCCCTAGCCTGGCAGCGCCCAAAAATAACCGCCCGAAGGCCGGGGCGCCAAGTTCGTCCAGCGGAAAAAGGCCACAAAAGCGGGTGGGCTATAGCCTTGGGGTGGGGCTGGCCAACCAATCCGCGGACTCGGATTGGTGCGAGACTTTGCGAGCGGCCTCCGTGTGCCAAAAATAGGCCCAGGCACAACTGTGCCCAAAATGATCCCGAAGGCCGGGCCGCCAAGTTCGTCCAGCGGAAAAAGGCCACAAAAACGGTTGGGCTATAGCCTTGCGGGGTGGGGCTGGCCGACTTCGTCCGCCGGACTCGGAATGGTGCGAGACTTTGCGAGCGGCCTCCGTGTGCCAAAAATAGGCCCCGGGCACAGCCGCGCCCAAAAATACCCGCCCAAAGGCCGGGGCGACAAGTTCGTCTAGCGGAAAAAGGCCACAAAAACGGGTGGGCTATAGCCTTGCGGGGTGGGGCTGGCCGACTTCGTCCGCCGGACTCGGAATGGCGCGAGACTTTGGGAGCGGCCTCCGTGTGCCAAAAATAGGCCCCGGGCACAGCCGCGCCCAAAAATACCCGCCCGAAGGCCGGGGCGCCAAGTTCGTCCAGCGGAAAAAGGCTACAAAAACGGGTGGGCTATAGCCTTGGGGGGTGGGGCCGGCCCACTTCGTCCGCCGGACTCGGAATGGCGCGAGACTTTGCGAGCGGCCTCCGTGTGCCAAAAATAGGCCCCGCGCACAGCCGCGCCCAAAAATAACCGCCCGAAGGCCGGGGCGCCAAGTTCGTCAAGCGGAAAAAGGCTACAAAAACGGGTGGGCTATAGCCTTGGGGGGTGGGGCCGGCCGACTTCGTCCGCCGGACTCGGAATGGCGCGAGACTTTGCGAGCGGCCTCCGTATGCCAACAATCGGCCCCGGGCACAGCCGCGCCCAAAAATAACCGCCCGAAGGCCGGGGCGCCAAGTTCGTCTAGCGGAAAAAGGCCACAAAAACGGGTGGGCTATAGCCTTGCGGGGTGGGGCTGGCCGACTTCGTCCGCCGGACTGGGAATGGCGCGAGACTTTGGGAGCGGCCTACGTGTGCCAAAAATATGCCCCGGGCACAGCCGCGCCCAAAAATAACCGCCCGAAGGCCGGGGCGCCAAGTTCGTCCAGCGGAAAAAGGCCACAAAAACGGGTGGGCTATAGCCTTGGGGGGTGGGGCCGGCCGACTTCATCCGCCGGACTCAGAATGGCGCGAGACTTTGCGAGCGGCCTCCGTGTGCCAAAAATAGGCCCCGGGCACAGCCGCGCCCAAAAATAACCACCCGAAGGCTGGGTCTCCAAGTTCGTCCAGCGGAAAAAGGCCACAAAAACGGGTGGGCTATAGCCTTGCGGGGTGGGGCTGGCCGACTTCGTCCGCTAGACTCGGAATGGCGCGAGACTTTGGGAGCGGCCTCCGTGTGCCAAAAATAGGCCCCGGGCACAGCCGCACCCAAAAATAACCGCCCGAAGGCCGGGGCGCCAAGTTCGTCCAGCGGAAAAAGGCTACAAAAACGGGTGGGCTATAGCCTTGGGGGGTGGGGCCGACCCACTTCGTCCGCCGGACTCTCGGAATGGCGCGAGACTTTGCGAGCGGCCTCCGTGTGCCAAAAATAGGCCCCGGCCACAGCCGCGCCCAAAAATACCCGCCCAAAGGCCGGGGCGACAAGTTCGTCTAGCGGAAAAAGGCCACAAAAACGGGTGGGCTATAGCCTTGGGGGGTGGGGCTGGCCAACTTCGTCCGCCGGACTCGGATTGGCGCGAGACTTTGGGAGGGGCCTCCGTGTGCCAAAAATAGGCCCCGGGCACAGCCGCGCCCAAAAATAACCGCCCGAAGGCCGGGGCGCCAAGTTCGTCCAGCGGAAAAAGGCTACAAAAACGGGTGGGCTATAGCCTTGGGGGGTGGGGCCGGCCCACTTCGTCCGCCGGACTCGGAATGGCGCGAGACTTTGCGAGCGGCCTCCGTGTGCCAAAAATAGGCCCCGCGCACAGCCGCGCCCAAAAATAACCGCCCGAAGGCCGGGGCGCCAAGTTCGTCCAGCGGAAAAAGGCTACAAAAACGGGTGGGCTATAGCCTTGGGGGGTGGGGCCGGCCGACTTCGTCCGCCGGACTCGGAATGGCGTGAGACTTTGCGAGCGGCATCCGTGTGCCAACAATAGGCCCCGGGCACAGCCGCGCCCAAAAATAACCGCCCGAAGGCCGGGGCGCCAAGTTCGTCTAGCGGAAAAAGGCCACAAAAACGGGTGGGCTATAGCCTTGCGGGGTGGGGCTGGCCGACTGGCGTCCGCCCGGACTCGGAATGGCGCGAGACTGTGGAAGTGGCCTACGTGTGCCAAAAAGTATGCCCCGGCACAGCCGCGCCTAAAAATACCCCCCCGACGGCCGGGGCGCCAAGTTCGTCTAGCGGAAAAAGGCCACAAAAACGGGTGGGCTATAGCCTTGCGGGGTGGGGCTGGCCGACTTCGTCCGCCGGACTCGGAATGGCGTGAGACTTTGGGAGCGGCCTCCGTGTGCCAAAAATAGGCCCCGGGCACAGCCACACCCAAAAATAACCGCCCGAAGGCCGGGGCGCCAAGTTCATCTAGCGGAAAAAGGCCACAAAAACGGGTGGGCTATAGCCTTGGGGGGTGCGGCTGGCAAACTTCGTCCGCGGGACTCGGAATTGCGCGAGACTTTGCGAGCGGCCTCCGTGTGCCAAAAATAGGCCCCGGGTACAGCCGCGCCCAAAAATAACCACCCGAAGGCCGGGGCTCCAAGTTCGTCCAGCGGAAAAAGGCCACAAAAACGGGTGGGCTATAGCCTTTGGGCGTGGGGCTGGCCAACTTCGTCCGCCGGACTCGGAATGGCGCGAGACTTTGCGAGCAGCCTCCGTGGCTCAAAAATAGGCCCTGGCCACAGCCGCGCCCAAAAATAACCGCCCGAAGGCCGGGGCACCAAGTTCGTCCAGCGGAAAAAGGCCACAAAAACGGGTGGGCTATAGCCTTGGGGGGTGGGGCTGGCCAACTTCGTCCGCCGGACTCGGATTGGCGCGAGACTTTGCGAGCGGCCTCCGTGTGCCAAAAATAGGCCCCGGGCACAACTGTGCCCAAAAATGACCCCCCGAAGGCCGTGGCTCCAAGTTCGTCCAGCGGAAAAAGGCCACAAAAACGGTTGGGCTATAGCCTTGCGGGGTGGGGCTGGCCGACTTCGTCCTCCGGACTCGGAATGGCGCGAGACTTTGCGAGCGGCCTCCGTGTGCCAAAAATAGGCCCCGGGCACAGCCGCGCCCTAAAATACCCGCCCAAAGGCCGGGGCGACAAGTTCGTCTAGCGGAAAAAGGCCACAAAAACGGGTGGGCTATAGCCTTGCGGGGTGGGGCTGGCCGACTTCGTCCGCCGGACTCGGAATGGCGCGAGACTTTGGGAGCGGCCTCCGTGTGCCAAAAATAGGCCCCGGGCACAGCCGCGCCCAAAAATAACCGCCCGAAGGCCGGGGCGCCAAGTTCGTCCAGCGGAAAAAGGCTACAAAAACGGGTGGGCTATAGCCTTGGGGGGTGGGGCCGGCCCACTTCGTCCGCCGGACTCGGAATGGCGCGAGACTTTACGAGCGGCCTCCGTGTGCCAAAAATAGGCCCCGCGCAAAGCCGCGCCCAAAAATAACCGCCCGAAGGCCGGGGCGCCAAGTTCGTCCAGCGGAAAAAGGCTACAAAAACGGGTGGGCTATAGCCTTGGGGGGTGGGGCCGGCCGACTTCGTCCGCCGGACTCGGAATGGCGCGAGACTTTGCGAGCGGCCTCCGTGTGCCAACAATAGGCCCCGGGCACAGCCGCGCCCAAAAATAACCGCCCGAAGGCCGGGGCGCCAAGTTCGTCTAGCGGAAAAAGGCCACAAAAACGGGTGGGCTATAGCCTTGCGGGGTGGGGCTGGCCGACTTCGTCCGCCGGACTCGGAATGGCGCGAGACTTTGGGAGCGGCCTACGTGTGCCAAAAGTATGCCCCGGACACAGCCGCGCCCAAAAATAACCGCCCGAAGGCCGGGGCGCCAAGGTCGTCTAGCGGAAAAAGGCCACAAAAACGGGTGGGCTATAGCCTTGCGGGGTGGGGCTGGCCGACTTCGTCCGCCGGACTCGGAATGGCGCGAGACTTTGGGAGCGGCCTACGTGTGCCAAAAGTATGCCCCGGACACAGCCGCGCCCAAAAATAACCGCCCGAAGGCCGGGGCGCCAAGTTCGTCTAGCGGAAAAAGGCCACAAAAACGGGTGGGCTATAGCCTTGCGGGGTGGGGCTGGCCGACTTCGTCCGCCGGACTCGGAATGGCGCGAGACTTTGGGAGCGGCCTCCGTGTGCCAAAAATAGGCCCCGGGCACAGCCACACCCAAAAATAACCGCCCGAAGGCCGGGGCGCCAAGTTCATCTAGCGGAAAAAGGCCACAAAAACGGGTGGGCTATAGCCTTGGGGGGTGCGGCTGGCAAACTTCGTCCGCGGGACTCGGAATTGCGCGAGACTTTGCGAGCGGCCTCCGTGTGCCAAAAATAGGCCCCGGGTACAGCCGCGCCCAAAAATAACCACCCGAAGGCTGGGGCTCCAAGTTCGTCCAGCGGAAAAAGGCCACAAAAACGGGTGGGCTATAGCCTTTGGGCGTGGGGCTGGCCAACTTCGTCCGCCGGACTCGGAATGGCGCGAGACTTTGCGAGCAGCCTCCGTGGCTCAAAAATAGGCCCTGGCCACAGCCGCGCCCAAAAATAACCGCCCGAAGGCCGGGGCACCAAGTTCGTCCAGCGGAAAAAGGCCACAAAAACGGGTGGGCTATAGCCTTGGGGGGTGGGGCTGGCCAACTTCGTCCGCCGGACTCGGATTGGCGCGAGACTTTGCGAGCGGCCTCCGTGTGCCAAAAATAGGCCCCGGGCACAACTGTGCCCAAAAATGATCCCGAGGCCGTGGCTCCAAGTTCGTCCAGCGGAAAAAGGCCACAAAAACGGTTGGGCTATAGCCTTGCGGGGTGGGGCTGGCCGACTTCGTCCTCCGGACTCGGAATGGCGCGAGACTTTGCGAGCGGCCTCCGTGTGCCAAAAATAGGCCCCGGGCACAGCCGCACCCTAAAATACCCGCCCAAAGGCCGGGGCGACAAGTTCGTCTAGCGGAAAAAGGCCACAAAAACGGGTGGGCTATAGCCTTGCGGGGTGGGGCTGGCCGACTTCGTCCGCCGGACTCGGAATGGCGCGAGACTTTGGGAGCGGCCTCCGTGTGCCAAAAATAGGCCCCGGGCACAGCCGCGCCCAAAAATAACCGCCCGAAGGCCGGGGCGCCAAGTTCGTCCAGCGGAAAAAGGCTACAAAAACGGGTGGGCTATAGCCTTGGTGGGTGGGGCCGGCCCACTTCGTCCGCCGGACTCGGAATGGCGCGAGACTTTACGAGCGGCCTCCGTGTGCCAAAAATAGGCCCCGCGCAAAGCCGCGCCCAAAAATAACCGCCCGAAGGCCGGGGCGCCAAGTTCGTCCAGCGGAAAAAGGCTACAAAAACGGGTGGGATATAGCCTTGGGGGGTGGGGCCGGCCGACTTCGTCCGCCGGACTCGGAATGGCGCGAGACTTTGCGAGCGGCCTCCGTATGCCAACAATAGGCCCCGGGCACAGCCGCGCCCAAAAATAACCGCCCGAAGGCCGGGGCGCCAAGTTCGTCTAGCGGAAAAAGGCCACAAAAACGGGTGGGCTATAGCCTTGCGGGGTGGGGCTGGCCGACTTCGTCCGCCGGACTGGGAATGGCGCGAGACTTTGGGAGCGGCCTACGTGTGCAAAAAATATGCCCCGGGCACAGCCGCGCCCAAAAATAACCGCCCGAAGGCCGGGGCGCCAAGTTCGTCCAGCGGAAAAAGGCCACAAAAACGGGTGGGCTATAGCCTTGGGGGGTGGGGCTGGCCGACTTCGTCCGCCGGACTCAGAATGGCGCGAGACTTTGCGAGCGGCCTCCGTGTGCCAAAAATAGGCCCCGGGCACAGCCGCGCCCAAAAATAACCACCCGAAGGCTGGGTCTCCAAGTTCGTCCAGCGGAAAAAGGCCACAAAAACGGGTGGGCTATAGCCTTGCGGGGTGGGGCTGGCCGACTTCGTCCGCTAGACTCGGAATGGCGCGAGACTTTGGGAGCGGCCTCCGTGTGCCAAAAATAGGCCCCGGGCACAGCCGCACCCAAAAATAACCGCCCGAAGGCCGGGGCGCCAAGTTCGTCCAGCGGAAAAAGGCTACAAAAACGGGTGGGCTATAGCCTTGGGGGGTGGGGCCGACCCACTTCGTCCGCCGGACTCGGAATGGCGCGAGACTTTGCGAGCGGCCTCCGTGTGCCAAAAATAGGCCCCGGCCACAGCCGCGCCCAAAAATACCCGCCCAAAGGCCGGGGCGACAAGTTCGTCTAGCGGAAAAAGGCCACAAAAACGGGTGGGCTATAGCCTTGGGGGGTGGGGCTGGCCAACTTCGTCCGCCGGACTCGGATTGGCGCGAGACTTTGGGAGGGGCCTCCGTGTGCCAAAAATAGGCCCCGGGCACAGCCGCGCCCAAAAATAACCGCCTGAAGGCCGGGGCGCCAAGTTCGTCCAGCGGAAAAAGGCTACAAAAACGGGTGGGCTATAGCCTTGGGGGGTGGGGCCGGCCCACTTCGTCCGCCGGACTCGGAATGGCGCGAGACTTTGCGAGCGGCCTCCGTGTGCCAAAAATAGGCCCCGCGCACAGCCGCGCCCAAAAATAACCGCCCGAAGGCCGGGGCGCCAAGTTCGTCCAGCGGAAAAAGGCTACAAAAACGGGTGGGCTATAGCCTTGGGGGGTGGGGCCGGCCGACTTCGTCCGCCGGACTCGGAATGGCGTGAGACTTTGCGAGCGGCATCCGTGTGCCAACAATAGGCCCCGGGCACAGCCGCGCCCAAAAATAACCGCCCGAAGGCCGGGGCGCCAAGTTCGTCTAGCGGAAAAAGGCCACAAAAACGGGTGGGCTATAGCCTTGCGGGGTGGGGCTGGCCGACTTCGTCCGCCGGACTCGGAATGGCGCGAGACTTTGGGAGTGGCCTACGTGTGCCAAAAGTATGCCCCGGGCACAGCCGCGCCCAAAAATAACCGCCCGAAGGCCGGGGCGCCAAGTTCGTCTAGCGGAAAAAGGCCACAAAAACGGGTGGGCTATAGCCTTGCGGGGTGGGGCTGGCCGACTTCGTCCGCCGGACTCGGAATGGCGCGAGACTTTGGGAGCGGCCTCCGTGTGCCAAAAATAGGCCCCGGGCACAGCCACACCCAAAAATAACCGCCCGAAGGCCGGGGCGCCAAGTTCATCTAGCGGAAAAAGGCCACAAAAACGGGTGGGCTATAGCCTTGGGGGGTGCGGCTGGCAAACTTCGTCCGCGGGACTCGGAATTGCGCGAGACTTTGCGAGCGGCCTCCGTGTGCCAAAAATAGGCCCCGGGAACAGCCGCGCCCAAAAATAACCACCCGAAGGCCGGGGCTCCAAGTACGTCCACAGGACAAAGGCCACAACAACGGGTGGGCGATAGCCCATGGGCGTGGGGCTTGCGATCTTCGTCCGCGGGACTCGGAATGGCGCGAGACTTTGCGAGCAGCCTCCGTGGCTCAAAAATAGGCCCTGGCCACAGCCGCGCCCAAAAATAACTGCCCGAAGGCCGGGCACCAAGTTCGTCCCAGCGGAAAAAGGCCACAAAACGGGTGGGCTATAGCCTTGGGGGTGGGGCTGGCCAACTTCGTCCGCCGGACTCGGATTGGCGCGAGACTTTGCGAGCGGCCTCCGTGTGCCAAAAATAGGCCCCGGCACAACTGTGCCCAAAAAATGACCCCGAAGGCCGTGGCTCCAAGTTCGTCCCAGCGGAAAAAGGCCACAAAACGGTTGGGCTATAGCCTTGCGGGGTGGGGCTGGCGACTTCGTCCTCCGGACTCGGAATGGCGCGAGACTTTGCGAGCGGCCTCCGTGTGCCAAAAATAGGCCCCGGGCACAGCCGCGCCCTAAAATACCCGCCCAAAGGCCGGGGCGACAAGTTCGTCTAGCGGAAAAAGGCAACAAAAACGGGTGGGCTATAGCCTTGCGGGGTGGGGCTGGCCGACTTCGTCCGCCGGACTCGGAATGGCGCGAGACTTTGGGAGCGGCCTCCGTGTGCCAAAAATAGGCCCCGGGCACAGCCGCGCCCAAAAATAACCGCCCGAAGGCCGGGGCGCCAAGTTCGTCCAGCGGAAAAAGGCTACAAAAACGGGTGGGCTATAGCCTTGGTGGGTGGGGCCGGCCCACTTCGTCCGCCGGACTCGGAATGGCGCGAGACTTTACGAGCGGCCTCCGTGGTGCCAAAAATAGGCCCACAAGAAAGCCGCACCCAAAAATAACCGCCCGAAGGCCGGGGCGCCAAGTTCGTCCAGCGGAAAAAGGCTACAAAAACGGGTGGGATATAGCCTTGGGGGGTGGGGCCGGCCGACTTCGTCCGCCGGACTCGGAATGGCGCGAGACTTTGCGAGCGGCCTCCGTATGCCAACAATAGGCCCCGGGCACAGCCGCGCCCAAAAATAACCGCCCGAAGGCCGGGGCGCCAAGTTCGTCTAGCGGAAAAAGGCCACAAAAACGGGTGGGCTATAGCCTTGCGGGGTGGGGCTGGCCGACTTCGTCCGCCGGACTGGGAATGGCGCGAGACTTTGGGAGCGGCCTACGTGTGCCAAAAATATGCCCCGGGCACAGCCGCGCCCAAAAATAACCGCCCGAAGGCCGGGGCGCCAAGTTCGTCCAGCGGAAAAAGGCCACAAAAACGGGTGGGCTATAGCCTTGGGGGGTGGGGCCGGCCGACTTCATCCGCCGGGCTCAGAATGGCGCGAGACTTTGCGAGCGGCCTCCGTGTGCCAAAAATAGGCCCCGGGCACAGCCGCGCCCAAAAATAACCACCCGAAGGCTGGGTCTCCAAGTTCGTCCAGCGGAAAAAGGCCACAAAAACGGGTGGGCTATAGCCTTTGGGCGTGGGGCTGGCCAACTTCGTCCGCCGGACTCGGAATGGCGCGAGACTTTGCGAGCAGCCTCCGTGGCTCAAAAATAGGCCCTGGCCACAGCCGCACCCAAAAATAACCGCCCGAAGGCCGGGGCACCAAGTTCGTCCAGCGGAAAAAGGCGACAAAAACGGGTGGGCTATAGCCTTGGGGGGTGGGGCTGGCCAACTTCGTCCGCCGGACTCGGATTGGCGCGAGACTTTGCGAGCGGCCTCCGTGTGCCAAAAATAGGCCCCGGGCACAACCGCGCCCAAAAATAACCCCCGAAGGCCGTGGCTCCAAGTTCGTCCAGCGGAAAAAGGCCACAAAAACGGGTGGGCTATAGCCTTGCGGGGTGGGGCTGGCCGACTTCGTCCGCCGGACTCGGAATGGCGCGAGACTTTGCGAGCGGCCTCCATGTGCCAAAAATAGGCCCCGGGCACAGCCGCGCCCAAAAATACCTGCCCAAAGGCCGGGGCGACAAGTTCGTCTAGCGGAAAAAGGCCACAAATACGGGTGGGCTATAGCCTTGCGGGGTGGGGCTGGCCGACTTCGTCCGCCGGACTAGGAATGGCGCGAGACTTTGGGAGCGGCCTCCGTGTGCCAAAAATAGGCCCCGGGCACAGCCGCGCCCAAAAATAACCGCCCGAAGGCCGGGGCGCCAAGTTCGTCCAGCGGAAAAAGGCCACAAAAACGGGTGGGCCATAGCCTTGGGGGGTGGGGCTGGCCAACTTTGTCCGCCGAACTCGGAAAGGCGCGAGACTTTGGGAGCAGCCTCTGTGTGCCAAAAATAGGCCCTGCGCACAGCCGCGTCCAAAAATAACCGCCCGAAGGCCGGGGCGCCAAGTTCGTCTAGCGGAAAAAGGCCACAAAAACGGGTGGGCTATAGCCTTGCGGGGTGGGGCTGGCCGACTTCGTCCGCCGGACTCGGAATGGCGCGAGCCTTTGGGAGCGGCCTCCGTGTGCCAAAAATAGGCCCCGGGCACAGCCGCGCCCAAAAATAACCGCCCGAAGGCCGGGGCGCCAAGTTCGTCTAGCGGAAAAAGGCCACAAAAACGGGTGGGCTATAGCCTTGGGGGGTGCGGCTGGCAAACTTCGTCCGCGGGACTCGGAATTGCGCGAGACTTTGCGAGCGGCCTCCGTGTGCCAAAAATAGGCCCCGGGTACAGCCGCGCCCAAAAATAACCGCCCGAAGGCCGGGGCGCAAAGTTCGTCCAGCGGAAAAAGGCCACAAAAACGGGTGGGCTATAGCCTTGCGGGGTGGGGCTGGCCGACTTCGTCCGCTAGACTCGGAATGGCGCGAGACTTTGGGAGCGGCCTCCGTGTGCCAAAAATAGGCCCCGGGCACAGCCGCACCCAAAAATAACCGCCCGAAGGCCGGGGCGCCAAGTTCGTCCAGCGGAAAAAGGCTACAAAAACGGGTGGGCTATAGCCTTGGGGGGTGGGGCCGACCCACTTCGTCCGCCGGACTCGGAATGGCGCGAGACTTTGCGAGCGGCCTCCGTGTGCCAAAAATAGGCCCCGGCCACAGCCGCGCCCAAAAATACCCGCCCAAAGGCCGGGGCGACAAGTTCGTCTAGCGGAAAAAGGCCACAAAAACGGGTGGGCTATAGCCTTGGGGGGTGGGGCTGGCCAACTTCGTCCGCCGGACTCGGATTGGCGCGAGACTTTGGGAGGGGCCTCCGTGTGCCAAAAATAGGCCCCGGGCACAGCCGCGCCCAAAAATAACCGCCTGAAGGCCGGGGCGCCAAGTTCGTCCAGCGGAAAAAGGCTACAAAAACGGGTGGGCTATAGCCTTCGGGGGTGGGGCCGGCCCACTTCGTCCGCCGGACTCGGAATGGCGCGAGACTTTGCGAGCGGCCTCCGTGTGCCAAAAATAGGCCCCCGGCACAGCCGCGCCCAAAAATAACCGCCCGAAGGCCGGGGCGCCAAGTTCGTCTAGCGGAAAAAGGCCACAAAAACGGGTGGGCTATAGCCTTGCGGGGTGGGGCTGGCCGACTTCGTCCGCCGGACTCGGAATGGCGCGAGACTTTGGGAGCGGCCTACGTGTGCCAAAAGTATGCCCCGGGCACAGCCACGCCCAAAAATAACCGCCCGAAGGCCGGGGCGCCAAGTTCGTCTAGCGGAAAAAGGCCACAAAAACGGGTGGGCTATAGCCTTGCGGGGTGGGGCTGGCCGACTTCGTCCGCCGGACTCGGAATGGCGCGAGACTTTGGGAGCGGCCTCCGTGTGCCAAAAATAGGCCCCGGGCACAGCCACACCCAAAAATAACCGCCCGAAGGCCGGGGCGCCAAGTTCGTCTAGCGGAAAAAGGCCACAAAAACGGGTGGGCTATAGCCTTGGGGGGTGCGGCTGGCAAACTTCGTCCGCGGGACTCGGAATTGCGCGAACCTTTGCGAGCGGCCTCCGTGTGCCAAAAATAGGCCCCGGGCACAACCGCGCCCAAAAATAACCCCCCGAAGGCCGTGGCTCCAAGTTCGTCCAGCGGAAAAAGGCCACAAAAACGGGTGGGCTATAGCCTTGCGGGGTGGGGCTGGCCGACTTCGTCCGCCGGACTCGGAATGGCGCGAGACTTTGCGAGCGGCCTCCATGTGCCAAAAATAGGCCCCGGGCACAGCCGCGCCCAAAAATACCTGCCCAAAGGCCGGGGCGACAAGTTCGTCTAGCGGAAAAAGGCCACAAATACGGGTGGGCTATAGCCTTGCGGGGTGGGGCTGGCCGACTTCGTCCGCCGGACTAGGAATGGCGCGAGACTTTGGGAGCGGCCTCCGTGTGCCAAAAATAGGCCCCGGGCACAGCCGCGCCCAAAAATAACCGCCCGAAGGCCGGGGCGCCAAGTTCGTCCAGCGGAAAAAGGCCACAAAAACGGGTGGGCTATAGCCTTGGGGGGTGGGGCCGACCCACTTCGTCCGCCGAACTCGGAAAGGCGCGAGACTTTGGGAGCAGCCTCCGTGTGCCAAAAATAGGCCCTGCGCACAGCCGCGCCCAAAAGTAACTGCCCGAAGGCCGGGGCGCCAAGTTCGTCTAGCGGAAAAAGGCCACAAAAACGGGTGGGCTATAGCCTTGCGGGGTGGGGCTGGCCGACTTCGTCCGCCGGACTCGGAATGGCGCGAGACTTTGGGAGCGGCCTCCGTGTGCCAAAAATAGGCCCCGGGCACAGCCGCGCCCAAAAATAACCGCCCGAAGGCCGGGGCGCCAAGTTCGTCTAGCGGAAAAAGGCCACAAAAACGGGTGGGCTATAGCCTTGGGGGGTGCGGCTGGCAAACTTCGTCCGCGGGACTCGGAATTGCGCGAGACTTTGCGAGCGGCCTCCGTGTGCCAAAAATAGGCCCCGGGTACAGCCGCGCCCAAAAATAACCGCCCGAAGGCCGGGGCGCAAAGTTCGTCCAGCGGAAAAAGGCCACAAAAACGGGTGGGCTATAGCCTTGCGGGGTGGGCCTGGCCGACTTCGTCCGCTAGACTCGGAATGGCGCGAGACTTTGGGAGCGGCCTCCGTGTGCCAAAAATAGGCCCCGGGCACAGCCGCACCCAAAAATAACCGCCCGAAGGCCGGGGCGCCAAGTTCGTCCAGCGGAAAAAGGCTACAAAAACGGGTGGGCTATAGCCTGGGGGGGGGGGGCCGACCCACTTCGTCCGCCGGACTCGGAATGGCGCGAGACTTTGCGAGCGGCCTCCGTGTGCCAAAAATAGGCCCCGGCCACAGCCGCGCCCAAAAATACCCACCCAAAGGCCGGGGCGACAAGTTCGTCTAGCGGAAAAAGGCCACAAAAACGGGTGGGCTATAGCCTTGGGGGGTGGGGCTGGCCAACTTCGTCCGCCGGACTCGGATTGGCGCGAGACTTTGGGAGGGGCCTCCGTGTGCCAAAAATAGGCCCCGGGCACAGCCGCGCCCAAAAATAACCGCCCGAAGGCCGGGGCGCCAAGTTCGTCCAGCGGAAAAAGGCTACAAAAACGGTGGGCTATAGCCTTTCGGGGGTGGGGCCGGCCCACTTCGTCCGCCGGACTCGGAATGGCGCGAGAGTTTGCGAGCGGCCTCCGTGTGCCAAAAATAGGCCCCGGCACAGCCGCGCCTAAAATAACCGCCCGAAGGCCGGGCGCCAAGTTCGTCTAGCGGAAAAAGGCCACAAAACGGGTGGGCTATAGCCTTGCGGGGTGGGGCTGGCCGACTTCGTCCGCTCGGACTCGGAATGGCGCGAGACTTTGGGAGCGGCCTCGTGTGCCAAAAGTATGCCCCGGCACAGCCGCGCCCAAAATAACCGCCCGAAGGCCGGGCGCCAAGTTCGCCTAGCGGAAAAAGGCCACCAAAACGGGTGGGCTATAGCCTTGCGGGGTGGGGCTGGCCGACTTCGTCCGCCGGACTCGGAATGGCGCGAGACTGTGGGAGCGGCCTCCGTGTGCCAAAAATCGGCCCCGGCACAGCCACACCCAAAAATAACCGCCCGAAGGCCGGGCGCCAAGTTCGCTCTAGCGGAAAAGGCCACAAAACGGGTGGGCTATAGCCTTGGGGGGTGCGGCTGGCAAACTTCGTCCGCGGGACTCGGAATTGCGCGAGCCTTTGCGAGCGGCCTCCGTGTGCCAAAAATAGGCCCCGGGTACAGCCGCGCCCAAAAATAACCGCCCGAAGGCCGGGGTGCCAGGTTCGTCCAGCGGAAAAAGGCCACAAAAACGGGTGGGCTATAGCCTTGGGGGTGGGGCTGGCCAACTTCGTCCGCCGGACTCGGAATGGCGCGAGACTTTGCGAACGGCCTCCGTGTACCAAACATAGGCCCCGGGCCCAGCCGCACCCAAAAATAACCGCCCGAAGGCCGGGGCGCCAAGTTCGTCTAGCGGATAAAGGCCACAACAACGGGTGGGCTATAGCCTTGGGGGGTGGTGCTGGCCAACTTCGTCCGCCGGACTCAGAATGGCCCGAGACTTTGCGAGCGGCCTCCGTGTGCCAAAAATAGGCCCCGGGCACAACCGCGTCCAAAAATAACCGCCCGAAGGCCGGGGCGCAAAGTTCGTCCAGCGGAAAAAGGCCACAAAAACGGGTGGGCTATAGCCTTGCGGGGTGGGGCTGGCCGACTTCGTCCGCTAGACTCGGAAAGGCGCGAGACTTTGGGAGCGGCCTCCGTGTGCCAAAAATAGGCCCCGGGCACAGCCGCACCCAAAAATAACCGCCCGAAGGCCGGGGCGCCAAGTTCGTCCAGCGGAAAAAGGCTACAAAAACGGGTGGGCTATAGCCTTGGGGGGTGGGGCCGACCCACTTCGTCCGCCGGACTCGGAATGGCGCGAGACTTTGCGAGCGGCCTCCGTGTGCCAAAAATAGGCCCCGGGCACAGCCGCGCCCAAAAATACCCGCCCAAAGGCCGGGGCGACAAGTTCGTCTAGCGGAAAAAGGCCACAAAAACGGGTGGGCTATAGCCTTGCGGGGTGGGGCTGGCCGACTTCGTCCGCCGGACTCGGAATGGCGCGAGACTTTGGGAGCGGCCTCCGTGTGCCAAAAATAGGCCCCGGGCACAGCCGCGCCCAAAAATAACCGCCCGAAGGCCGGGGCGCCAAGTTCGTCCAGCGGAAAAAGGCTACAAAAACGGGTGGGCTATAGCCTTGGGGGGTGGGGCCGGCCCACTTCGTCCGCCGGACTCGGAATGGCGCGAGACTTTGCGAGCGGCCTCCGTGTGCCTAACATAGGCCCCGGGCACAGCCGCGCCCAAAAATAACCGCCCGAAGGCCGGGGCGCCATGTTCGTCCCAGCGGAAAAAGGCTACAAAACGGGTGGGCTATAGCCTTGGGGTGGGGCTGGCCGACTTCGTCCGCCGGACTCGGAATGGCGTGAGACTTTGCGAGCGGCATCCGTGTGCCAAAAATAGGCCACGGGCACAGCCGCGCCCAAAAATAACCGCCCGAAGGCCGGGGCGCCAAGTTCGTCTAGAGGAAAAAGGCCACAAAAACGGGTGGGCTATAGCCTTGCGGGGTGGGGCTGGCAGACTTCGTCCGCCGGAATCGGAATGGAGCGAGACTTTGGGAGCGCCTCACGTGTGTGCTGTGTGTATGCCCCGGCACAGCCGCGCCTAAAATAACCGCCCGAAGGCCGGGCGCCAAGTTCAACCAGAGGAAAAAAGGCCACAAAAACGGGTGGGCTATAGCCTTGCGGGGTGGGGCTGGCCGACTTCGTCCGCCGGACTCGGAATGGCGCGAGACTTTGGGAGCGGCCTCCGTGTGCCAAAAATAGGCCCCGGGCACAGCCACGCCCAAAAATAACCGCCCGAAGGCCGGGGCGCCAATTTCGACTAGCGGAAAAAGGCCACAAAAACGGGTGGGCTATAGCCTTGGGGGGTGCGGCTGGCAAACTTCGTCCGCGGGACTCGGAATTGCGCGAGACTTTGCGAGCGGCCTCCGTGTGCCAAAAATAGGCCCCGGGTACAGCCGCGCCCAAAAATAACCGCCCGAAGGCCGGGGTGCCAGGTTCGTCCAGCGGAAAAAGGCCACAAAAACGGGTGGGCTATAGCCTTGAAGGGTGGGGCTGGCCAACTTCGTCCGCCGGACTCGGAATGGCGCGAGACTTTGCGAACGGCCTCCGTGTACCAAACATAGGCCCCGGGCCCAGCCGCACCCAAAAATAACCGCCCGAAGGCCGGGGCGCCAAGTTCGTCTAGCGGATAAAGGCCACAAAAACGGGTGGGCTATAGCCTTGGGGGGTGGGGCTGGCCAACTTCGTCCGCCGGACTCAGAATGGCCCGAGACTTTGCGAGCGGCCTCCGTGTGCCAAAAATAGGCCCCGGGCACAGCCGCGTCCAAAAATAACCGCCCGAAGGCCGGGGCGCAAAGTTCGTCCAGCGGAAAAAGGCCACAAAAACGGGTGGGCTATAGCCTTGGGGGGTGCGGCTGGCAAACTTCGTCCGCGGGACTCAGAATTGCGCGAGACTTTGCGAGCGGCCTCCGTGTGCCAAAAATAGGCCCCGGGTACAGCCGCGCCCAAAAATAACCCCCCGACGGCCGGGGTGCAAGGTTCGTCCAGCGCAAAAAGGACAAAAAACCGGGTGGGCTATAGCCTTGGGGGGTGGGGCTGGCCAACTTCGTCCGCCGGACTCGGAATGGCGCGAGACTTTGCAAACGGCCTCCGTGTGCCAAACATAGGCCCCGGGCCCAGCCGCACCCAAAAATAACCGCCCGAAGGCCGGGGCGCCAAGTTCGTCTAGCGGATAAAGGCCACAAAAACGGGTGGGCTATAGCCTTGGGGGGTGGGGCTGGCCAACTTCGTCCGCCGGACTCAGAATGGCCCGAGACTTTGCGAGCTGCCTCCGTGTGCCAAAAATAGGCCCCGGGCACAGCCGCGCCCAAAAATAACCGCCCGAAGGCCGGGGTGCCAGGTTCGTCCAGCGGAAAAAGGCCACAAAAACGGGAGGGCTATAGCGTTGGGGGGTGGGGCTGGCCAACTTCGTCCGCCGGACTCGGAATGGCGCGAGACTTTGCGAACGGCCTCCGTGTGCCAAACATAGGCCCCGGGCACAGCCGCACCCAAAAATAACCGCCCGAAGGCTGGGGCGCCAAGTTCGTCTAGCGGATAAAGGCCACAAAAACGGGTGGGCTATAGCGTTGGAGGGTGGGGCTGGCCAACTTCGTCCGCCGGACTCGGAATGGCGCGAGACTTTGCGAGCGGCCTCCGTGTGCCAAAAATAGTGCCCGGGCACAGCCGCGCCCAAAAATAACCACCCGAAGGCCGGGGTGCCAGGTTCGTCCAGCGGAAAAAGGCCACAAAAACGGGTGGGCTATAGCCTTGGGGGGTGGGGCTGGCCAACTTCGTCCGCCGGACTCGGAATGGCGCGAGACTTATAGAGCGGCCTCCGTGTGCCAAAAATAGGCCCCGGGCTCAGACGCGCCCAAAAATAACCGCTCGAAGGCCGGGCGCCAAGTTCGTCCGGCGGAAAAAGGCCACAAAAACGGGTGGGCTATAGCCTTGGGGGGTGGGGCTGGCCAACTTTGTCTGTCGGACTCGGAATGGCGCGAGACTTTGCGAACGGCCTCCGTGTACCAAAAATAGGCCCCGGGCATAGCCGCACCCAAAAATAACCGCCCGAAGGGCGGGGCGCCTATTTCATCCAGCGGAAAAAGGCCACAAAAACGGGTGGGCTATAGCCTTGGGGGGTGGGGCTGGCCCACTTCGTCCACCGGACTCGGAATGGCGCGAGACATTGCGAGCGGCCTCCGTGTGCCAAAAATAGGCCCCGGGCACAGCCGCGCCCAAAAATAACCACCCGAAGGTCGGGGCGCCGAGTTCGTCCAGCGGAAAAAGGCCACAAAAACGGGTGGGCTATAGCATTGGGGGTGGGGCTGGCCAACTTCGTACGCCGGACTCGGAATGGAGCGAGACCCCGCGAGCGGCCTCCGTGTGCCAAAAATAGGCCCCGGGCCCAGCCGCGTCAAAAAATAACCGCCCGAAGGCCGGGGCGCCAAGTTCGTCCTGCGGAAAAAGGCCACTAAAACGGATGGGTTATAGCCTTGTGGGGTGGGGCTGGCCCACTTCGTCCGCCGGACTAGGAATGGCGCGAGACTTTACAAGCGGCCTCCGTGTGCCAAAAATAGGCCGCGGGCACAGCCGCACCCAAAAATAACCACCCGAAGGCCGGGGCGCCAAGTTCGTCCAGCGGAAAATGGCCACAAAAACGGGTGGGCTATAGCCTTGAGGGGTGGGGCTGGCCAACTTCGTCCGCCGGACTCGGAATGGCCCGAGACTTTGCGAGCGGCCTCTGTGTGCCAAAAATAGGCCCCGGGCACAGCCGCGCCCAAAAATAAGCACGCGAAGGCCGGGCGCCGAGTTCGTCCAGCGGAAAAAGGCCACAAAAACGGGTGGGCTATAGCATTGGGGGTGGGGCTGGCCAACTTCGTCCGCCGGAATCGGAATGGAGCGAGACTCAGCGAGCGGCCTCCATGTGCCAAAAATAGGCCCCGGGCACAGCCGCGCCCAAAAATAAGCACGCGAAGGCCGGGCGCCGAGTTCGTCCAGCGGAAAAAGGCCACAAAAACGGGTGGGCTATAGCATTGGGGGTGGGCCTGGCCAACTTCGTCCGCCGGACTCGGAATGGAGCGAGACTCAGCGAGCGGCCTCTGTGTGCCAAAAATAGGCCCCGGGCCCAGCCGCGTCAAAAAATAACCGCCCGAAGGCCGGGGCGCAAGTTCGTCCTGCGGAAAAAGGCCACAAAAACGGGTGGGTTATAGCCTTGGGGGGTGGAGCTGGCCCACTTCGTCCGCCGGACTCGGAATGGCGCGAGACTTTGCGAGCGGCCTCCGTGTGCCAAAAATAGGTTGCGGGCACAGCCGCGCCCAAAAATAACCGCCCGAAGGCCGGGGCGCCAAGTTCGTCCAGCGGAAAATGGCTACAAAAACGGGTGGGCTATAGCCTTGGGGGGTGGGGCTGGCCAACTTCGTCCGCCGGACTCGGAATGGCCCGAGACTTTGCGAGCGGCCTCCGTATGCCAAAAATAGGCCCCGGTCACAGCCGTGTCCAAAAATAACCGCTCGAAGGCCGGGGTGCCAGGTTCGTCCAGCGGAAAAAGGCCACAAAAACGGGTGGGCTATAGCCTTGGGGGGTGGGGCTGGCCAACTTCGTCCGCCGGACTCGGAATGGCGCGAGACTTATAGAGCGGCCTCCGTGTGCCAAAAATAGGCCCCGGGCTCAGACGCGCCCAAAAATAACCGCCCGAAGGCCGGGCGCCAAGTTCGTCCGGCGGAAAAAGGCCACAAAAACGGGTGGGCTATAGCCTTGGGGGGTGGGGCTGGCCAACTTCATCTGTCGGACTCGGAATGGCGCGAGACTTTGCGAACGGCCTCCGTGTACCAAAAATAGGCCCCGGGCATAGCCGTACCCAAAAATAACCGCCCGAAGGCCGGGGCGCCAAGTTCATCCAGCGGAAAAAGGCCACAAAAACGGGTGGGCTATAGCCTTGGGGGGTGGGGCTGGCCAACTTCGTCCGCCGGGCTCGGAATGGCGCGAGACATTGCGAGCGGCCTCCGTGTGCTAAAAATAGGCCCCGGGCACAGCCGCACCCAAAAATAACCACCCGAAGGCCGGGGCGCCGAGTTCGTCCAGCGGAAAAAGGCCACAAAAACGGGTGGGCTATAGCATTGGGGGGTGGAGCTGGCCAACTTTGTCTGTCGGACTCAGAATGGCGCCAGACTTTGCGAACGGCCTCCGTGTACCAAAAATAGGCCCCGGGCATAGCCGCACCCAAAAATAACCGCCCGAAGGGCGGGGCGCATAGTTCATCCAGCGGAAAAAGGCCACAAAAACGGGTGGGCTATAGCCTTGGGGGGTGGGGCTGGCCCACTTCGTCCACCGGACTCGGAATGGCGCGAGACATTGCGAGCGGCCTCCGTGTGCCAAAAATAGGCCCCGGGCACAGCCGCGCCCAAAAATAACCACCCGAAGGCCGGGGCGCCGAGTTCGTCCAGCGGAAAAAGGCCACAAAAACGGGTGGGCTATAGCATTGGGGGTGGGGCTGGCCAACTTCGTACGCCGGACTCGGAATGGAGCGAGACCCCGCGAGCGGCCTCCGTGTACCAAAAATAGGCCCCGGGCCCAGCCGCGTCAAAAAATAACCGCCCGAAGGCCGGGGCGCCAAGTTCGTCCTGCGGAAAAAGGCCACTAAAACGGATGGGTTATAGCCTTGTGGGGTGGGGCTGGCCCACTTCGTCCGCCGGACTAGGAATGGCTCGAGACTTTACGAGCGGCCTCCGTGTGCCAAAAATAGGCCGCGGGCACAGCCGCACCCAAAAATAACCGCCCGAAGGCCGGGGCGCCAAGTTCGTCCAGCGGAAAATGGCCACAAAAACGGGTGGGCTATAGCCTTGAGGGGTGGGGCTGGCCAACTTCGTCCGCCAGACTCGGAATGGCCCGAGACTTTGCGAGCGGCCTCCGTGTGCCAAAAATAGGCCCCGGGCACAGCCGCGCCCAAAAATAACCGCCCGAAGGCCGGGGTGCCAGGTTCGTCCAGCGGAAAAAGGCCACAAAAACGGGTGGGCTATAGCCTTGGGGGGTGGGGCTGGCCAACTTCGTCCACCGGACTCGGAATGGCGCGAGACTTATAGAGCGGCCTCCGTGTGCTAAAAATAGGCCCCGGGCTCAGACGCGCCCAAAAATAACCGCCCGAAGGCCGGGCGCCAAGTTCGTCCGGCGGAAAAAGGCCACAAAAACGGGTGGGCTATAGCCTTGGGGGGTGGGGCTGGCCAACTTCGTCCGCCGGGCTCAGAATGGCGCGAGACATTGTGAACGGCCTCCGTGTGCCAAAAATAGGCCCCGGGCACAGCCGCACCCAAAAATAACCACGCGAAGGCCGGGCGCCGAGTTCGTCCAGCGGAAAAAGGCCACAAAAACGGGTGGGCTATAGCATTGGGGGTGGGGCTGGCCAACTTCGTCCGCCGGACTCGGAATGGAGCGAGACTCAGCGAGCGGCCTCCGTGTGCCAAAAATAGGCCCCGGGCACAGCCGCGCCCAAAAATAAGCACGCGAAGGCGGGCGCCGAGTTCGTCCAGCGGAAAAAGGCCACAAAAACGGGTGGGCTATAGCCTTGGGGGTGGGGCTGGCCAACTTCGTCCGCCGCACTCGGAATGGAGCGAGACTCAGCGAGCGGCCTCCGTGTGCCAAAAATAGGCCCCGGGCCCAGCCGCGTCAAAAAATAACCGCCCGAAGGACGGGGCGCCAAGTTCGTCCTGCGGAAAAAGGCCACAAAAACGGGTGGGTTATAGCCTTGGGGGGTGGGGCTGGCCCACTTCGTCCGCCGGACTCGGAATGGCGCGAGACTTTGCGAGCGGCCTCCGTGTGCCAAAAATAGGTTGCGGGCACAGCTGCGCCCAAAAATAACTGCCCGAAGGCCGGGGCGCCAAGTTCGTCCAGCGGAAAATGGCCACAAAAACGGGTGGGCTATAGCCTTGGGGGGTGGGGCTGGCCAACTTCGTCCGCCGGACTCGGAATGGCCCGAGACTTTGCGAGCGGCCTCCGTGTGCCAAAAATAGGCCCCGGTCACAGCCGCGTCCAAAAATAACCGCCCGAAGGCCGGGGTGCCAGGTTCGTCCAGCGGAAAAAGGCCACAAAAACGGGTGGGCTATAGCCTTGGGGGGTGGGGCTGGCCAACTTCGTCCGCCGGACTCGGAATGGCGCGAGACTTATAGAGCGGCCTCCGTGTGCCAAAAATAGGCCCCGGGCTCAGACGCGCCCAAAAATAACCGCCCGAAGGCCGGGCGCCAAGTTCGTCCGGCGGAAAAAGGCCACAAAAACGGGTGGGCTATAGCCTTGGGGGGTGGGGCTGGCCAACTTCGTCTGTCGGACTCGGAATGGCGCGAGACTTTGCGAACGGCCTCCGTGTACCAAAAATAGGCCCCGGGCATAGCCGTACCCAAAAATAACCGCCCGAAGGCCGGGGCGCCAAGTTCATCCAGCGGAAAAAGGCCACAAAAACGGGTGGGCTATAGCCTTGGGGGGTGGGGCTGGCCAACTTCGTCCGCCGGGCTCGGAATGGCGCGAGACATTGCGAGCGGCCTCCGTGTGCCAAAAATAGGCCCCGGGCACAGCCGCGCCCAAAAATAACCACCCGAAGGCCGGGGCGCCCAGTTCGTCCTGCGGAAAAAGGCCACAAAAACGGGTGGGTTATAGCCTTGGGGGGTGGGGCTGGCCCACTTCGTCCGCCGGACTCGGAATGGCGCGAGACTTTGCGAGCGGCCTCCGTGTGCCAAAAATAGGCCGCAGGCACAGCCGCGCCCAAAAATAACCGCCCGAAGGCCGGGGCGCCGAGTTCGTCCAGCGGAAAATGGCCACAAAAACGGGTGGGTTATAGCCTTGGGGGGTGGGGCTGGCCAACTTCGTCTGTCGGACTCAGAATGGCGCCAGACTTTGCGAACGGCCTCCGTGTACCAAAAATAGGCCCCGGGCATAGCCGCACCCAAAAATAACCGCCCGAAGGGCGCGGCGCCTAGTTCATCCAGCGGAAAAAGGCCACAAAAACGGGTGGGCTATAGCCTTGGGGGGTGGGGCTGGCCCACTTCGTCCACCGGACTCGGAATGGCGCGAGACATTGCGAGCGGCCTCCGTGTGCCAAAAATAGGCCCCGGGCACAGCCGCGCCCAAAAATAACCACCCGAAGGCCGGGGCGCCGAGTTCGTCCAGCGGAAAAAGGCCACAAAAACGGGTGGGCTATAGCATTGGGGGTGGGGCTGGCCAACTTCGTCCGCCGGACTCGGAATGGAGCGAGACCCCGCGAGCGGCCTCCGTGAGCCAAAAATAGGCCCCGGGCCCAGCCGCGTCAAAAAATAACCGCCCGAAGGCCGGGGCGCCAAGTTCGTCCTGCGGAAAAAGGCCACTAAAACGGATGGGTTATAGCCTTGTGGGGTGGGGCTGGCCCACTTCGTCCGCCGGACTAGGAATGGCGCGAGACTTTACGAGCGGCCTCCGTGTGCCAAAAATAGGGCCCGGGCACAGCCGCGCCCAAAAATAACCACCCGAAGGCCGGGGCGCCAAGTTCGTCCAGCGGAAAAAGGCCACAAAAATGGGTGGGCTATAGCCTTGGGGGGTGGGGCTGGCCAACTTCGTCCGCCGGACTCGGAATGGAACGAGACTTTGCGAGCGGCCTCCGTGTGCCAAAAATAGGCCCCGGGCACAGCCGCGCCCTAAAATAACCGCCCGATGGCCGGGGCGCCAAGTTCGTCCAGCGGAAAAAGGCCACAAAAACGGGTGGGCTATAGCCTTGGGGGGTGGGGCTGGCCAACTTCGTCCGCCGGACTCGGAATGGCGCGAGTCTTTGCGAGCGGCCTCCGTGTGCCAAAAATAGGCCCCGGGCACAGCCGCGCCCTAAAATAACCTCCCGAAGGCCGGGGCGCCAAGTTCGTCCAGCGGAAAAAGGCCACAAAAACGGGTGGGCTATAGCCTTGGGGGGTGGGGCTGGCCCACTTCGTCCGCCGGACAAGGAATGGCGCGAGACTTTGCGAGCGGCCTCCGTGTGCCAAAAATAGGCCCCGGGCACAGCCGTGCCCAAAAATAACCTCCCGAAGGCCGGGGCGCCAAGTTCGTCCAGCGGAAAAAGGCCACAAAAACGGGTGGGCTATAGCCTTGGGGGGTGGGGCTGGCCCACTTCGTCCGCCGGACAAGGAATGGCGCGAGACTTTGTGAGCGGCCTCCGTGTGCCAAAAATAGGGCCCGGGCACAGCCGCGCCCAAAAATAACAGCCCGAAGGCCGGGGCGCCAAGTTCGTCCAGTGGAAAAAGGCCACAAAAACGGGTGTGCTATAGCCTTGGGGGGTGGGGCTGGCCAACTCCGTCCGCCGGACTCGGAATGGCGCGAGTCTTTGCGAACGGCCTCCGTGTGCCAAAAATAGGCCCCGGGCTGAGACGCGCCCAAAAATAACCGCCCGAAGGCCGGGCGCCAAGTTCGTCCGGCGGAAAAAGGCCACAAAAACGGGTGGGCTATAGCCTTGGGGGGTGGGGCTGGCCAACTTCGTCTGTCGGACTCGGAATGGCGCGAGACTTTGCGAATGGCCTCCGTGTACCAAAAATAGGCCCCGGGCATAGCCGCACCCAAAAATAACCGCCCGAAGGCCGGGGCGCCAAGTTCATCCAGCGGAAAAAGGCCACAAAAACGGGTGGGCTATAGCCTTGGGGGGTGGGGCTGGCCAACTTCGTCCGCCGGGCTCGGAATGGCGCGAGACATTGCGAGCGGCCTCCGTGTGCCATAAATAGGCCCCGGGCACAGCCGCACCCAAAAATAACCGCCCGAAGGCCGTGGCGCCAAGTTCGTCCAGCGGAAAAAGGCCACAAAAACGGGTGGGCTATAGCCTTGGGGGGTGGGGCTGGCCAACTTCGTCCACCGGACTCGGAATGGCGAGAGCCTTTGCGAGCAGCCTCCATGGCCCAAAAATAGGCCCCGGGCTCAGTCGCGCCCAAAAATAACCGCCCGAAGGCCGGGGCGCCAAGTTCGTCCAGCGGAAAAAGGCCACAAAAACGGGTGGGCTATAGCCTTGGGGGGTGCGGCTGGCCAACTTCGTCCGCCGGACTCGGAATGGCGCGAGACTTTCGAGCAGCCTCCGGGCCCAAAAATAGGCCCCGGGCACAGTCGCGCCCAAAAATAACCGCCCGAAGGCCGGGGCGCCAAGTTCGTCCAGCGGAAAAAGGCCACAAAAACGGTTGGGCTAAGCCTTGGGGGGTGGGGCTGGCCAACTTCGTTCGCCGGACTCGGAATGGCGCGAGACTTTGCGAGCGGACTCTGTGTTCGAAAAATAGGCCCCGGGCACAGCCGCGCCCAAAAATAACCGCCCGAAGGCCGGGGCGCCAAGTTCGTCCAGCGGAAAAAGGCAACAAAAACGGGTGGGCTATAGCCTTGGGGGGTGGGGCTGGCTAACTTCGTCCGCCGGACTCGGATTGGCGCGAGACTTTAAGAGCGGCCTCCGTGTCCCGAAAATAGGCCCCGGGCACAACCGCGCCCAAAAATAACCGCCCGAAGGCCGGGGCTCCAAGTTCGTCCAGCGGAAAAAGGCCACAAAAACGGGTGGGCTATAGCCTTGGGCGTGGGGCCGGCCAACTTCGTCCGCTGGCCTCGGAATGGCTTGAGACTTTACGAGGCGCCTCCGTATGCCAAAAATAGGCCGCGGGCAGAGCCGTACCCAAAAATACCCCCCCGAAGGCCGCGGCACCAAGTTCGTCCAGCGGAAAAAGGCCACAAAAACGGGTGGGCTATAGCCTTGGGGGGTGGGGCTGGAAAACTTCATCCGCCGGACTCGGAATGGCGCGAGACTTTGCGAGGCACCTGCGTGTGCCAAAAATAGGCCCCGGGCAAAGCCGCGCCCAAAAATAACCGCCCGAAGGCCGGGGTGCCAAGTTCATCCAGCGGAAAAAGGCCACAAAAACAGGTGGGCTATAGCCTTGGGGGGTGGGGCTGGCCCACTTCGTCCGCCGGACTCGGAATGGAGCCAGACTTTGCGAGGTGCCTCCGTGTACCAAAAATAGGCCGCGGGCACAGCCGCACCCAAAAATAACCGCCGAAAGCCGGGGCGCCAAGTTCATCCAGCGGAAAAAGGCCACAAAAACGGGTGGGCTATAGCCTTGGGGGGTGGGGCTGGCCAACTTCGTCCGCCGGACTCGGAATGGCGCGAGACTTTACGAGGCGCCTCCGTGTGCCAAAAATAGGCCGCGGGCACAGCCGTACCCAAAAATAACAGCCGAAAGCCGGGGCGCCAAGTTCATCCAGCGGAAAAAGGCCACAAAAACGGGTGGGCAATGGCCTTGGGAGGTGGGGCTGGCCGACTTCGTCCGCCGGACTCGGAATGGCGTGAGACATTACGAGCGGCCTCCGTGTTCAAAAAATAGGCCCCGGGCACAGCCGCGCCCAAAAATAACCGCCCGAAGGCCGGGGCGCCAAGTTCGTCCAGCGGAAAAAGGCCACAAAAACGAGTGGGCTATAGCCTTGGGGGGTGGGGCTGGCCAACTTCGTCCGCCGGACTCGGAATGGCGCGAGACTTTGCGAGCGGCCTCTGTGTTCGAAAAATAGGCCCTGGGCACAGCCGCGCTCAAAAATTAGCGCCCGAAGGCCGGGGCGCCAAGTTCGTCCAGCGGAAAAAGGCCACAAAAACGGGTGGGCTATAGCCTTGGGGGGTGGGGCTGGCCAACTTCGTCCGCCGGACTCGGAATGGCGTGAGACATTGCGAGCGGCCTCCGTGTTCGAAAAATAGGCCCCGGGCACAGCCGCGCCCAAAAATAACCGCCCGAAGGCCGGGGCGCCAAGTTCGTCCAACGGAAAAAGGCCACAAAAACGGGTGGGCTATAGCCTTGGGGGGTGGGGCTGGCCAACTTCGTCCACCGGACTCAGAATGGCGCGAGCCTTTGCGAGCAGCCTCCATGGCCCAAAAATAGGCCCCGGGCACAGTCGCGCCCAAAAATAACCTCCCGAAGGCCGGGGCGCCAAGTTCGTCCAGCGGAAAAAGGCCATAAAAACGGGTGGGCTACATCCTTGGGGGGTGGGGCTGGCCAACTTCGTCCGCCGGACTCGGAATGGCGCGAGACTTTGCGAGCGGCCTCCGTGTTCGAAAAATAGGCCCTGGGCACAGCCGCGCCCAAAAATAACCGCCCGAAGGCCGGGGCGCCAAGTTCGTCCAGCGGAAAAAGGCCACAAAAACGGGTGGGCTATAGCCTTGGGGGGTGGGGCTGGCCAACTTCGTCCGCCGGACTCGGAATGGCGCGAGACTTATAGAGCGGCCTCCATGTGCCAAAAATAGGCCCCGGGCTCAGACGTGCCCAAAAATAACCGCCCGAAGGCCGGGCGCCAAGTTCGTCCGGCGGAAAAAGGCCACAAAAACGGGTGGGCTATAGCCTTGGGGGGTGGGGCTGGCCAACTTCGTCCGCCGGGCTCGGAATGGCGCGAGACATTGCGAACGGCCTCCGTGTGCCAAAAATAGGCCCCGGGCACAGCCGCGACCAAAAATAACCACGCGAAGGCCGGGCGCCGAGTTCGTCCAGCGGAAAAAGGCCACAAAAACGGGTGGGCTATAGCATTGGGGGTGGGGCTGGCCAACTTCGTCCGCCGGACTCGGAATGGAGCGAGACTCCGCGAGCGGCCTCCGTGTGCCAAAAATAGGCCCCGGGCTCAGACGCGCCAAAAAATAACCGCCCGAAGGCCGGGGCGCCAAGTTCGTCCTGCGGAAAAAGGCCACAAAAACGGGTGGGTTATAGCCTTGGGGGGTGGAGCTGGCCCACTTCGTCCGCCGGACTCGGAATGGCGCGAGACTTTGCGAATGGCCTCCATGTACCAAAAATAGGCCCCGGGCATAGCCGCACCCAAAAATAACCGCCCGAAGGCCGGGGCGCCAAGTTCATCCAGCGGAAAAAGGCCACAAAAACGGGTGGGCTATAGCCTTGGGGGGTGGGGCTGGCCAACTTTGTCCGCCGGGCTCGGAATGGCGCGAGACATTGCGAGCGGCCTCCGTGTGCCAAAAATAGGCCCCGGGCACAGCCGCGCCCAAAAATAACCGCCCGAAGGCCGGGGCGCCAAGTTCGTCCAGCGGAAAATGGCCACAAAAACGGGTGGGCTATAGCCTTGGGGGGTGGGGCTGGCCAACTTCGTCCGCCGGACTCGGAATGGCCCGAGACTTTGCGAGCGGCCTCCGTGTGCCAAAAATAGGCCCCGGGCACAGCTGCGTCCAAAAATAACAGCCCGAAGGCCGGGGTGCCAGGTTCGTCAAGCGGAAAAAGGCCACAAAAACGGGTGGGCTATAGCCTTGGGGGGTGGGGCTGGCCAACTTCGTCCACCGGACTCGGAATGGCGTGAGACTTATAGAGCGGCCTCCGTGTGCCAAAAATAGGCCCCGGGCTCAGACGCGCCCAAAAATAACTGCCCGAAGGCCGGGCGCCAAGTTCGTCCGGTGGAAAAAGGCCACAAAAACGGGTGGGCTATAGCCTTGGGGGGTGGGGCTGGCCCACTTCGTCCGCCGGACTCGGAATGGCGTGAGACATTGCGAGCGGCCTCCGTGTGCCAAAAATAGGCCCCGGGCACAGCCGCGCCCAAAAATAACCTCCCGAAGGCCGGGGCGCCAAGTTCGTCCAGCGGAAAAAGGCCATAAAAACGGGTGGGCTACAGCCTTGGGGGGTGGGGCTGGCCAACTTCGTCCGCCGGACTCGGAATGGCGCGAGACTTTGCGAGCGGCCTCCCTGTTCAAAAAATAGGCCCCAGGCACAGCCGCGCCCAAAAATAACCGCCCGAAGGCCGGGGCGCCAAGTTCGTCCAGCGGAAAAAGGCCACAAAAACGGGTGGGCTATAGCCTTGGGGGGTGGGGCTGGCCAACTTCTTCCGCCGGACTCGGAATGGCGCGAGACTTATAGAGCGGCCTCCATGTGCCAAACATAGGCCCCGGGCTCAGACGTGCCCAAAAATAACCGCCCGAAGGCCGGGCGCCAAGTTCGTCCGGCGGAAAAAGGCCACAAAAACGGGTGGGCTATAGCCTTGGGGGTTGGGCTGGCCAACTTCGTCCGCCGGGGCTCGGAATGGCGTGAGACATTGCGAACGGCCTCCGTATGCCAAAAATAGGCCCCGGCACAGCCGCGCCCAAAATAACCACGCGAAGGCCGGGCGCCGAGTTCGGTCCAAATGGAAAATGGCCACAAAAACGGGTGGGCTATAGCATTGGGGGTGGGGCTGGCCAACTTCGTCCGCCGGACTCGGAATGGAGCGAGACTCCGCGAGCGGCCTCCGTGTGCCAAAAATAGGTCCCGGGCTCAGACTCGCCAAAAAATAACCGCCCGAAGGCCGGGGCGCCAAGTTCGTCCTGCGGAAAAAGGCCACAAAAACGGGTGGGTTATAGCCTTGGGGGGTGGAGCTGGCCCACTTCGTCCGCCGGACTCGGAATGGCGCGAGACTTTGCGAATGGCCTCCGTGTACCAAAAATAGGCCCCGGGCTATAGCCTTGGGGGGTGCGGCTGGCCAACTTCGTCCGCCGGACTCGGAATGGCGCGAGACTTTCGAGCAGCCTCCGGGCCCAAAAATAGGCCCCGGGCACAGTCGCGCCCAAAAATAACCGCCCGAAGGCCGGGGCGCCAAGTTCGTCCAGCGGAAAAAGGCCACAAAAACGGTTGGGCTATAGCCTTGGGGGGTGGGGCTGGCCAACTTCGTTCGCCGGACTCGGAATGGCGCGAGACTTTGCGAGCGGACTCCGTGTTCGAAAAATAGGCCCCGGGCACAGCCGCGCCCAAAAATAACCGCCCGAAGGCCGGGGCGCCAAGTTCGTCCAGCGGAAAAAGGCCACAAAAACGGGTGGGCTATAGCCTTGGGGGGTGGGGCTGGCCCACTTCGTCCGCCGGACTCGGATTGGCGCGAGACTTTAAGAGCGGCCTCCGTGTGCCAAAAATAGGCCCCGGGCACAACCGCGCCGAAAAATAACCGCCCGAAGGCCGGGGCTCCAAGTTCGTCCAGCGGAAAAAGGCCACAAAAACGGGTGGGCTATAGCCTTTGGGCGTGGGGCTGGCCAACTTCGTCCGCTGGACTCGGAATGGCGCGAGACTTTACGAGCAGCCTCCGTGGCCCAAAAATAGGCCCCGGACACAGGCGCGCCCAAAAATAACCGCCCGAAGGCTGGGGTGCCAAGTTCGCCTAGCGGAAAAAGGCCACAAAAACGGGTGGGCCATAGTCTTTGGGGGTGGGGCTGGCCGACTACGTCCGCCGGACTCGGAGTGGCGCGAGACTTTGCGAGCGGCCTCCGTGTGCCAAAAATAGGCCCGGGACACAGCCACGCCCAAAAATAACCGCCTGAAGGCCGGGACGCCAAGTTCGTCCAGCGGAAAAAGGCCACAAAAACGGGTAAGCTATAGCCTTGGGGGGTGGGGCTGGCCAAATTCGTCCGCCGGACTCGGAATGGCACGAGACTTTACGAGGCGCCTCCGTGTGCCAAAAATAGGCCGCGGGCACAGCCGTACCCAAAAATAACCGCCGAAAGCCGGGGCGCCAAGTTCATCCAGCGGAAAAAGGCCACAAAAACGGGTGGGCAATGGCCTTGGGAGGTGGGGCTGGCCGACTTCGTCCGCCGGACTCGGAATGGCGTGAGACATTGCGAGCGGCCTCCGTGTTCGAAAAATAGGCCCCGGACACAGCCGCGCCCAAAAATTACCGCCCGAAGGCCGGGGCGCCAAGTTCGTCCAGCGGAAAAAGGCCATAAAAGCGGGTGGGCTACAGCCTTGGGGGGTGGGGCTGGCCAACTTCGTCCGCCGGACTCGGAATGGCGCGAGACTTTGCGAGCGGCCTCCGTGTTCGAAAAATAGGCCCCGGGCACAGCCGCGCACAAAAATAACCGCCCGAAGGCCGGGGCGCCAAGTTCGTCCAGCGGAAAAAGGCCACAAAAACGGGTGGGCTATAGCCTTGGGGGGTGGGGCTGGCCCACTTCGTCCGCCGGACTCGGAATGGCGTGAGACATTGCGAGCGGCCTCCGTGTGCCAAAAATAGGCCCCGGGCACAGCCGCGCCCAAAAATAACCTCCCGAAGGCCGGGGCGCCAAGTTCGTCCAGCGGAAAAAGGCCACAAAAACGGGTGGGCTATAGCCTTGGGGGGTGGGGCTGGCCAACTTCGTCCGCCGGACTCGGAATGGCGCGAGACTTATAGAGCGGCCTCCATGTGCCAAACATAGGCCCCGGGCTCAGACGTGCCCAAAAATAACCGCCCGAAGGCCGGGCGCCAAGTTCGTCCGGCGGAAAAAGGCCACAAAAACGGGTGGGCTATAGCCTTGGGGGGTGGGGCTGGCCAACTTCGTCCGCCGGGCTCGGAATGGCGTGAGACATTGCGAACGGCCTCCGTATGCCAAAAATAGGCCCCGGGCACAGCCGCGCCCAAAAATAACCACGCGAAGGCCGGGCGCCGAGTTCGTCCAGCGGAAAAAGGCCACAAAAACGGGTGGGCTATAGCATTGGGGGTGGGGCTGGCCAACTTCGTCCGCCGGACTCGGAATGGAGCGAGACTCCGCGAGCGGCCTCCGTGTGCCAAAAATAGGCCCCGGGCTCAGACTCGCCAAAAAATAACCGCCCGAAGGCCGGGGCGCCAAGTTCGTCCTGCGGAAAAAGGCCACAAAAACGGGTGGGTTATAGCCTTGGGGGGTGGAGCTGGCCCACTTCGTCCGCCGGACTCGGAATGGCGCGAGACTTTGCGAATGGCCTCCGTGTACCAAAAATAGGCCCCGGGCATAGCCGCACCCAAAAATAACCGCCCGAAGGCCGGGGCGCCAAGTTTATCCAGCGGAAAAAGGCCACAAAAACGGGTGGGCTATAGCCTTGGGGGGTGGGGCTGGCCCACTTCGTCCGCCGGACTCGGAATGGCCCGAGACTTTACGAGCGGCCTCGGTGTGCCAAAAATAGGCCCCGGGCACAGCTGCGTCCAAAAATAACCGCCCGAAGGCCGGGGCTCCAAGTTCGTCCAGCGGAAAAAGGCCACAAAAACGGGTGGGCTATAGACTTGGGGGGTGGGGCTGGCCCACTTCGTCCGCCGGACTCGGAATGGCGCGAGACTTTGGGAGCAGCCTCCGTGTGCCAAAAATAGGCCCCGGGCACAGCCGCGCCCAAAAATAACCGCCCGAAGGCCGGGGCGCCAAGTTCGTCTAGCGGAAAAAGGCCACAAAAACGGGTGGGCTATAGCCTTGGGGGGTGCGGCTGGCCAACTTCGTCCGCCGGACTCGGAATGGCGCGAGACTTTCGAGCAGCCTCCGGGCCCAAAAATAGGCCCCGGGCACAGTCGCGCCCAAAAATAACCGCCCGAAGGCCGGGGCGCCAAGTTCGTCCAGCGGAAAAAGGCCACAAAAACGGTTGGGCTATAGCCTTGGGGGGTGGGGCTGGCCAACTTCGTTCGCCGGACTCGGAATGGCGCGAGACTTTGCGAGCGGACTCCGTGTTCGAAAAATAGGCCCCAGGCACAGCCGCGCCCAAAAATAACCGCCCGAAGGCCGGGGCGCCAAGTTCGTCCAGCGGAAAAAGGCCACAAAAACGGGTGGGCTATAGCCTTGGGGGGTGGGGTTGGCCCACTTCGTCCGCCGGACTCGGATTGGCGCGAGACTTTAAGAGCGGCCTCCGTGTGCCAAAAATAGGCCCCGGGCACAACCGCGCCGAAAAATAACCGCCCGAAGGCCGGGGCTCCAAGTTCGTCCAGCGGAAAAAGGCCACAAAAACGGGTGGGCTATAGCCTTTGGGCGTGGGGCTGGCCAACTTCGTCCGCCGGACTCGGAATGGCGCGAGACTTTACGAGCAGCCTCCGTGGCCCAAAAATAGGCCCCGGACACAGGCGCGCCCAAAAATAACCGCCCGAAGGCTGGGGTGCCAAGTTCGCCTAGCGGAAAAAGGCCACAAAAACGGGTGGGCCATAGTCTTTGGGGGTGGGGCTGGCCGACTACGTCCGCCGGACTCGGAGTGGCGCGAGACTTTGCGAGCGGCCTCCGTGTGCCAAAAATAGGCCCGGGACACAGCCACGCCCAAAAATAACCGCCTGAAGGCCGGGACGCCAAGTTCGTCCAGCGGAAAAAGGCCACAAAAACGGGTAAGCTATAGCCTTGGGGGGTGGGGCTGGCCAAATTCGTCCGCCGGACTCGGAATGGCACGAGACTTTACGAGGCGCCTCCGTGTGCCAAAAATAGGCCGCGGGCACAGCCGTACCCAAAAATAACCGCCGAAAGCCGGGGCGCCAAGTTCATCCAGCGGAAAAAGGCCACAAAAACGGGTGGGCAATGGCCTTGGGAGGTGGGGCTGGCCGACTTCGTCCGCCGGACTCGGAATGGCGTGAGACATTGCGAGCGGCCTCCGTGTTCGAAAAATAGGCCCCGGACACAGCCGCGCCCAAAAATTACCGCCCGAAGGCCGGGGCGCCAAGTTCGTCCAGCGGAAAAAGGCCACAAAAACGGTTGGGCTATAGCCTTGGGGGGTGGGGCTGGCCCACTTCGTCCGCCGGACTCGGATTGGCGCGAGAATTTAAGAGCGGCCTCCGTGTTCGAAAAATAGGCCCCGGGCACAGCCGCGCCCAAAAATAACCGCCCGAAGGCCGGGGCTTCAAGTTCGTCCAGCGGAAAAAGGCCACAAAAACGAGTGGGCTATAGCCTTGGGGGGTGGGGCTGGCCCACTTCGTCCGCGGGACTTGGATTGGCGCGAGACTTTGGGAGTAGCCTCCGTGTCCCAAAAATAGGCCGCGGGCAGAGCCGCGCCTAAAAATACCCCCCCGATGGCCGCGGCGCCAAGTTCGTCCAGCGGAAAAAGGCCACAAAAACGGGTGGGCTATAGCCTTGGGGGGTGCGGCTGGCCAACTTCGTCCGCGGGACTCGGAATGGCGCGAGACTTTCGAGCAGCCTCCGTGTGCCAAAAATAGGCCGCGGGCAGAGCCGCGCCCAAAAATAACCGCCCGATGGCCGGGGCGCCAAGTTCGTCCAGCGGAAAAAGGCCACAAAAACGGTTGGGCTATAGCCTTGGGGGGTGGGGCTGGCCAACTTCGTCCGCCGGACTCGGAATGGCGCGAGACTTTGCGAGCGGACTCCGTGTTCGAAAAATAGGCCCCGGGCACAGACGCGCCCAAAAATAACCGCCCGAAGGCCGGGGCGCCAAGTTCGTCCAGCGGAAAAAGGCCACAAAAACGGGTGGGCTATAGCCTTGGGGGGTGGGGCTGGCCAACTTCGTCCGCCGGACTCGGATTGGCGCGAGACTTTAAGAGCGGCCTCCGTGTCCCAAAAATAGGCCCCGGGCACAGACGCGCCCAAAAATAACCGCCCGAAGGCCGGGGCGCCAAGTTCGTCCAGCGGAAAAAGGCCACAAAAACGGGTGGGCTATAGCCTTGGGGGGTGGGGCTGGCCCACTTCGTCCGCCGGACTCGGATTGGCGCGAGACTTTGGGAGCGGCCTCCGTGTGCCAAAAATAGGCCGCGGGCAGAGCCGTACCCAAAAATAACCGCCCGAAGGCCGCGGCGCCAAGTTCGTCCAGCGGAAAAAGGCCACAAAAACGGGTGGGCTATAGCCTTGGGGGGTGCGGCTGGCCAACTTCGTCCGCCGGACTCGGAATGGCGCGAGACTTTCGAGCAGCCTCCGGGCCCAAAAATAGGCCCCGGGCACAGTCGCGCCCAAAAATAACCGCCCGAAGGCCGGGGCGCCAAGTTCGTCCAGTGGAAAAAGGCCACAAAAACGGTTGGGCTATAGCCTTGGGGGGTGGGGCTGGCCAACTTCGTTCGCCGGACTCGGAATGGCGCGAGACTTTGCGAGCGGACTCCGTGTTCGAAAAATAGGCCCCGGGCACAGACGCGCCCAAAAATAACCGCCCGAAGGCCGGGGCTCCAAGTTCGTCCAGCGGAAAAAGGCCACAAAAACGGGTGGGCTATAGCCTTTGGGCGTGGGGCTGGCCAACTTCGTCCGCCGGACTCGGAATGGCGCGATACTTTGCGAGCAGCCTCCGTGGCCCAAAAATAGGCCCCGGGCACAGCCGCGCCCAAAAATAACCACCCGAAGGCCGGGGCGCCAAGTTTGTCTAGCGGAAAAAGGCCACAAAAACGGGTTGGCCATAGTCTTTGGGGGTGGGGCTGGCCGACTTCGTCCGCCGGACTCGGAGTGGCGCGAGACTTTGCGAGCAGCCTCCGTGTGCCAAAAATAGGCCCGGGACACAGCCGCGCCCAAAAATAACCGCCTGAAGGCCGGGGCGCCAAGTTCGTCCAGTGGAAAAAGGCCACAAAAACGGTTGGGCTATAGCCTTGGGGGGTGGGGCTGGCCAACTTCGTTCGCCGGACTCGGAATGGCGCGAGACTTTGCGAGCGGACTCCGTGTTCGAAAAATAGGCCCCGGGCACAGACGCGCCCAAAAATAACCGCCCGAAGGCCGGGGCGCCAATTTCGTCCAGCGGAAAAAGGCCACAAAAACGGGTGGGCTATAGCCTTGGGGGGTGGGGCTGGCCCACTTCGTCCTCCGGACTCGGATTGGCGCGAGACTTTAAGAGCGGCCTCCGTGTCCCAAAAATAGGCCCCGGGCACAACCGCGCCTAAAAATAACCGCCCGAAGGCCGGGGCTCCAAGTTCGTCCAGCGGAAAAAGGCCACAAAAACGGGTGGGCTATAGCCTTTGGGCGTGGGGCTGGCCAACTTCGTCCGCCGGACTCGGAATGGCGCGAGACTTTGCGAGCAGCCTCCATGGACCAAAAATAGGCCCCGGGCACAGCCGCGCCCAAAAATAACCGCCCGAAGGCCGGGGCGCCAAGTTTGTCTAGCGGAAAAAGGCCACAAAAACGGGTGGGCTATAGCCTTGGGGGGTGGGGCTGGCCAACTTCATCCACCGGACTCGGAATGGCGCGAGACTTTGCGAGCGGCCTCCGTGTTCGAAAAATAGGCCCCGGGCACAGCCGCGCCCAAAAATAACCACCCGAAGGCCGGGGCGCCAAGTTCGTCCAGCGGAAATAGGCCACAAAAACGGGTGGGCTATAGCCTTCGGGGGTGGGGCTGGCCAACTTCGTCCGCCGGACTCGGATTGGCGTGAGACTTTGCGAGCGGCCTCCGTGTGCCAAAAATAGGCCCCGGACACAACCGCGCCTAAAAATAACCGCCCGAAGGCCGGGGCTCCAAGTTCGTCCAGCGGAAAAAGGCCACAAAAACGGGTGGGCTATAGCCTTGGGCGTGGGGCTGGCCAACTTCGTCCGCCAGACTCGGAATGGCTTGAGACTTTACGAGGCGCCTCCGTGTGCCAAAAATAGGCCGCGGGCAGAGCCGCACCCAAAAATACCCCCCCGAAGGCCGCGGCGCCAAGTTCGTCCAGCGGAAAAAGGCCACAAAAACGGGTGGGCTATAGCCTTGGGGGGTGGGGCTGGCCAACTTCGTCCGCCGGACTCGGAATGGCGCGAGACTTTGCGAGGCACCTGCGTGTGCCAAAAATAGGCCCCGGGCAAAGCCGCGTCCAAAAATAACCGCCCGAAGGCCGGGGTGCCAAGTTCATCCAGCGGAAAAAGGCCACAAAAACAGGTGGGCTATAGCCTTGGGGGGTGGGGCTGGCCCACTTGGTCCGCCGGACTCGGAATGGAGCCAGACTTTGCGAGGCGCCTCCGTGTACAAAAAATAGGCCGCGGGCACAGCCGCACCCAAAAATACCCGCCCGAAGGCCGCGGCGCCAAGTTCGTCCAGCGGAAAAAGGCTACAAAAATAGGTGGGCTATAGCCTTGGGGGGTGGGGCTGGCCAACTTCGTCCGCCGGACTCGGAATGGCGCGAGACTTTACGAGGCGCCTCCGTGTACCAAAAATAGGCCGCAGGCACAGCCGTACCCAAAAATAACCGCCGAAAGCCGGGGCGCCAAGTTCATCCAGCGGAAAAAGGCCACAAAAACGGGTGGGCAATGGCCTTGGGAGGTGGGGCTGGCCGACTTCGTCCGCCGGACTCGGAATGGCGGGAGACTTTACGAGGCGCCTCCGTGTGCCAAAAATTAAGCGGCGGGCACAGCCACGGCAAAAAATACCCGCCCGAAGGCCGCGGCGCCAAGTTCGTCCAGCGGAATAAGGCCACAAAAATAGGTGGGCTATAGCCTTGGGGGGTGGGGCTGGCCAACTTCGTCCGCCGGACTCGGAATGGCGCGAGACTTTGCGAGGAGCCTCCATGCGCCAAAAATAGGCCGCGGGCACAGCCGCGCCCAAAAATACCCGCCCGAAGGCCGCGGCGCCGAGTTCGTCCAGCGGAAAAAGGCCACAAAAACGGGCGGGCTATAGCCTTGGGGGGTGGGGCCGGCCGACTTCGTCCGCCGGACTCGGAATGGCGCGAGACTTTACGAGGCGCCTCCGTGTGCCAAAAATAGGCCGCGGGCACAGCCACGGCAAAAAAAACCCGCCCGAAGGCCGCGGCGCCAAGTTCGTCCAGCGGAAAAAGGCCACAAAAATAGGTGGGCTATAGCCTTGGGGGGTGGGGCTGGCCAACTTCGTCCGCCGGACTCGGAATGGCGCGAGACTTTGTGAGGCGCCTCCGTGTGCCAAAAATAGGCCGCGGGAACAGCCGCACCCAAAAATACCCGCCCGAAGGCCGCGGCGCCCAGTTCGTCCAGCGGAAAAAGGCCACAAAAACGGGTGGGCTATAGCCTTGGGGGTGGGGCCGGCCGACTTCGTCCGCCGGACTCGGAATGGCGCGAGACTTTATGAGGCACCTCCGTGTGCCAAAAATAGGCCGCGGGCACAGCCGTACCCAAAAATAACCGCCGAAAGCCGGGGCGCCAAGTTCATCCAGCGGAAAAAGGCCACAAAAACGGGTGGGCAATGGCCTTGGGAGGTGGGGCTGGCCGACTTCGTCCGCCGGACTCAGAATGGCGCGAGACTTTGCGAGGCACCTCCGTGTGCCAAAAATAGGCGGCGGACACAGCCACGGCAAAAAAAACCCGCCCGAAGGCCGCGGCGCCAAGTTCGTCCAGTGGAAAAAGGCCACAAAAATAGGTGGGCTATAGCCTTGGGGGGTGGGGCTGGCCAACTTCGTCCGCCGGACTCGGAATGGCGCGAGACTTTGTGAGGCGCCTCCGTGTGCCAAAAATAGGCCGCGGGAACAGCCGCACCCAAAAATACCCGCCGGAAGGCCGCGGCGCCCAGTTCGTCCAGCGGAAAAAGGCCACAAAAACGGGTGGGCTATAGCCTTGGGGGTTGGGGCCGGCCGACTTCGTCCGCCGGACTCGGAATGGCGTGAGACTTTACGAGGCACCTCCGTGTGCCAAAAATAGGCCGCGGGCACAGCCGTACCCAAAAATAACCGCCGAAAGCCGGGGCGCCAAGTTCATCCAGCGGAAAAAGGCCACAAAAACGGGTGGGCAATGGCCTTGGGAGGTGGGGCTGGCCGACTTCGTCCGCCGGACTCGGAATGGCGCGAGACTTTGCGAGGAGCCTCCGTGTGCCAAAAATAGGCGGCGGTCACAGCCACGGCAAAAAATACCCGCCCGAAGGCCGCGGCGCCAAGTTCGTCCAGCGGAAAAAGGCCACAAAAATAAGTGGGCTATAGCCTTGGGGGGTGGGGCTGGCCCACTTCGTCCGCCGGACTCGGAATAGCGCGAGACTTTGCGAGGCACCTCCGTGTGCCAAAAATAGGCGGCGGGCACAGCCGCGGCCAAAAATACCCGCCCGAAGGCTGCGGTGCCTAGTTCGTCCAGCGGAAAAAGGCCACAAAAATAGGTGGGCTATAGCCTTGGGGGGTGGGGCTGGCCCACTTCGTCCGCCGGACTCGGAATGGCGCGAGACTTTGCGAGGCGCCTCCATGTGCCAAAAATAGGCCGCGGGCACAGCCGCGCCCAAAAATACCCGCACGAAGGCCGGGGCGCCAAGTTCGTCCAGCGGAAAAAGGCCACAAAAACGGGTGGGCTATAGCCTTGGGGGGTGGGGCTGGCCAACTTCGTCCGCCGGACTCGGAATGGCGCGAGACTTTGCGAGGCGCCTCCGTGTGCCCAAAATAGGCCGCGGGCAAAGCCACGCCCAAAAATACCCGCCCGAAGGCTGGGGCGCCAAGTTCGTCCCGCAGAAGAAGGCCACAAAAACGGGTGAGCTATAGCCTTGGGGGGGGGGGGCTGGCCAACTCCATCCGCCGGACTCGGAATGGCGCGAGACTTTGCGAGGCGCCTCCGTGTACCAAAAATAGGCCGCGGACAAAGCCGCGCACAAAAATACCCGCCCGAAGGCCGGGGCGCCAAGTTCGTGCAGCGGAAAAAGGCCACAAAAACGGGTGGGCTATAGCCTTGGGGGGTGAGGCTGGCCAACCGAGTCCATCGGACTTGGAATGGCGCGAGACTTTGCGAGCCACCTTCGTGTGCCAAAAATAGGCCGCGGGCACAGCCGCGCCCAAAAATACTCACCCGAAGGCTGGGGCGCCAAGTTCGTCACGCGGAAAAAGGCCACAAAAACGGGTGGGCTATAGCCTTGGGGGGTGGGGCTGGCCAACTTCGTCCGCCGGACTCGGAATGGCGCGAGACTTTGCGAGTCGCCTCCGTGTGCCAAAAATGGGCCGTGGGCACAGCCGCGTCCAAAAATACCCGCCCGAAGGCCGGGGCACCAAGTTCGTCCCGCGGAAAAAGGCCACAAAAACGGCTGGGCTATAGCCTTGGGGGGTGGGGCTGCCCAACTTCGTCCACCACACTCGGAATGGCGCGAGACTTTGCGAGGCGCCTCCGTGTGCCCAAAATAGGCCGCGGGCAAAGCCACGCCCAAAAATACCCGCCCGAAGGCTGGGGCGCCAAGTTCGTCCCGCAGAAGAAGGCCACAAAAACGGGTGAGCTATAGCCTTGGGGGGGGGGGGGCTGGCCAACTCCATCCGCCGGACTCGGAATGGCGCGAGACATTGCGAGGCACCTCCGTGTACCAAAAATAGGCCGCGGGCACAGCCGCACCCAAAAATACCCGCCCGAAGGCAGGGGCGCCAAGTTCGTCCAGCGGAAAAAGGCGACAAAAACGGGTGGGCTATAGCCTTGGGGGGGGGGGGCTGGCCAACTCCATCCGCCGGACTCGGAATGGCGCGAGACTTTGCGAGGCGCCTCCATGTACCAAAAATAGGCCGCGGGTACAGCCGCGCTCAAAAATACCCGCCCGAAGGCCGGGGCGCCAAGTTCGTCCAGCGGAAAATGGCCACAAAAACGGGTGGGCTATAGCCTTGGGGGGTGGGGCTGGCCAACTTCGTCCGCCGGACTCGGAATGGCGCGAGACATTGCTAGGCACCTCCGTGTGCCAAAAATAGGCCGCGGGTACAGCCGCACCCAAAAATACCCGCCCGAAGGCAGGGGCGCCATGTTCGTCCAGCGGAAAAAGGCGACAAAAACGGGTGGGCTATAGCCTTGGGGGGGGGGGCTGGCCAACTCCATCCGCCGGACTCGGAATGGCGCGAGACTTTGCGAGGCGCCTCCGTGTACCAAAAATAGACCGCGGGCACAGCCGCGCACAAAAATACCCGCCCGAAGGCCGGGGCGCCAAGTTCGTCCAGCGGAAAATGGCCACAAAAACGGGTGGGCTATAGCCTTGGGGGGTGGGGCTGGCCAACTTCATCCGCCGGACTCGGAATGGCGCGAGACTTTGCGAGGCGCCTCCGTGTGCCAAAAATAGGCCGCGGGCACAGCCGCGTACAAAAATACCCGCCCGAAGGCCGGGGCGCCAAGGTCGTCCAGCGGAAAATGGCCACAAAAACGGGTGGGCTATAGCCTTGGGGGGGGGGGCTGGCCAACTCCGTCCGCCGGACTCGGAATGGCGCGAGACTTTGCGAGGCGCCTCCGTATGCCAAAAATACGCCGCGGGCGCAGCCACGCCCAAAAATACCAACCCGAAGGCCGGGGCGCCAAGTTCGTCCAGCGGAAAAAGGCCACAAAAATGGGTGGGCTATAGCTTTGGAGGGTGGGGATGGGCAACTTCGTCCGCCGGACTCGGAATGGCGCAAGACTTTGCGAGGCACCTCCGTGTGCCAAACATAGGCCGCGGGCACAGCCGCGCCCAAAAATACCCGCCCGAAGGCCGGGCCGCCAAGTTCGTCCAGCGGAAAAAGGCCACAAAAACGGGTGGGCTATAGCCTTGGGGGGTGGGGCTGGCCAACTTCGTCCGCCGGACTCGGAATATCGCGAGACTTTGCGAGGCACCTCCGTGTGCCAAACATAGGCCGCGGGCACAGCCGCGCCAAAAATACCCGCCCGAACGCCGGGGCGCCAAGTTCGTCCAGCGGAAAATGGCCACAAAAACGGGTGGGCTATATAGCCTTGGGGGCTGGGGCTGGACAACTTCGTCCGCCGGACTCGGAATGGCGCGAGACTTTGCGAGGCGCCTCCGTGTGCCAAAAATAGGCCGCGGGCACAGCCGCGTACAAAAATACCCGCCCGAAGGCCGGGGCGCCAAGGTCGTCCAGCGGAAAATGGCCACAAAAACGGGTGGGCTATAGCCTTGGGGGGTGGGGCTGGCCAACTTCATCCGCCGGACTCGGAATGGCGCGAGACTTTGCGAGGCGCCTCCATGTACCAAAAATAGGCCGCGGGCACAGCCGCGCTCAAAAATACCCGCCCGAAGGCAGGGGCGCCAAGTTCGTCCAGCGGAAAAAGGCGACAAAAACGGGTGGGCTATAGCCTTGGGGGGGGGGCTGGCCAACTCCATCCGCCGGACTCGGAATGGAGCGAGACTTTGCGAGGCGCCTCCATGTACCAAAAATAGGCCGCGGGTACAGCCGCGCTCAAAAATACCCGCCCGAAGGCCGGGGCGCCAAGTTCGTCCAGCGGAAAATGGCCACAAAAACGGGTGGGCTATAGCTTTGGGGGGTGGGGACGGCCAACTTCGTCCGCCGGACTCGGAATATCGCGAGACTTTGCGAGGCACCTCCGTGTGCCAAACATAGGCCGCGGGCACAGCCGCGCCCAAAAATACCCGCCCGAAGGCCGGGCCGCCAAGTTCGTCCAGCGGAAAAAGGCCACAAAAACGGGTGGGCTATAGCCTTGGGGGGTGGGGCTGGCCAACTTCGTCCGCCGGACTCGGAATATCGCGAGACTTTGCGAGGCACCTCCGTGTGCAAAACATAGGCCGCGGGCACAGCCGCGCCAAAAATACCCGCCCGAACGCCGGTGCGCCAAGTTCGTCCAGCGGAAAATGGCCACAAAAACGGGTGGGCTATATAGCCTTGGGGGCTGGGGCTGGACAACTTCGTCCGCCGGACTCGGAATGGCGCGAGACTTTGCGAGGCGCCTCCGTGTGCCAAAAATAGGCCGCGGGCACAGCCGCGTACAAAAATACCCGCCCGAAGGCCGGGGCGCCAAGGTCGTCCAGCGGAAAATGGCCACAAAAACGGGTGGGCTATAGCCTTGGGGGGGGGGGCTGGCCAACTCCGTCCGCCGGACTCGGAATGGCGCGAGACTTTGCGAGGCGCCTCCGTATGCCAAAAATACGCCGCGGGAACAGCCACGCCCAAAAATACCAACCCGAAGGCCGGGGCGCCAAGTTCGTCCAGCGGAAAAAGGCCACAAAAATGGGTGGGCTATAGCTTTGGAGGGTGGGGATGGGCAACTTCGTCCGCCGGACTCGGAATGGCGCAAGACTTTGCGAGGCTCCTCCGTGTGCCAAAAATAAGCCGCGGTCACAGCCGCGCCCAAAAATACCCGCCCGAAGGCCGGGGCGCCAAGTTCGTCCAGCGGAAAATGGCCACAAAAACGGGTGGGCTATAGCTTTGGGGGGTGGGGACGGCCAACTTCGTCCGCCGGACTCGGAATATCGCGAGACTTTGCGAGGCACCTCCGTGTGCCAAACATAGGCCGCGGGCACAGCCGCGCCCAAAAATACCCGCCCGAAGGCCGGGGCGCCAAGTTCGTCCAGCGGAAAAAGGCCACAAAAACGGGTGGGCTATAGCCTTGGGGGGTGGGGCTGGCCAACTTCGTCCGCCGGACTCGGAATATCGCGAGACTTTGCGAGGCACCTCCGTGTGCAAAACATAGGCCGCGGGCACAGCCGCACCAAAAATACCCGCCCGAACGCCGGGGCGCCAAGTTCGTCCAGCGGAAAATGGCCACAAAAACGGGTGGGCTATATAGCCTTGGGGGCTGGGGCTGGACAACTTCGTCCGCCGGACTCGGAATGGCGCGAGACTTTGCGAGGCGCCTCCGTGTGCCAAAAATAGGCCGCGGGCACAGCCGCGTACAAAAATACCCGCCCGAAGGCCGGGGCGCCAAGGTCGTCCAGCGGAAAATGGCCACAAAAACGGGTGGGCTATAGCCTTGGGGGGGGGGGCTGGCCAACTCCGTCCGCCGGACTCGGAATGGCGCGAGACTTTGCGAGGCGCCTCCGTATGCCAAAAATACGCCGCGGGAACAGCCACGCCCAAAAATACCAACCCGAAGGCCGGGGCGCCAAGTTCGTCCAGCGGAAAAAGGCCACAAAAATGGGTGGGCTATAGCTTTGGAGGGTGGGGATGGGCAACTTCGTCCGCCGGACTCGGAATGGCGCAAGACTTTGCGAGGCTCCTCCGTGTGCCAAAAATAAGCCGCGGTCACAGCCGCGCCCAAAAATACCCGCCCGAAGGCCGGGGCGCCAAGTTCGTCCAGCGGAAAATGGCCACAAAAACGGGTGGGCTATAGCCTTGGGGGGTTGGGCTGGCCAACTTCGTCCGCCGGACTCGGAATGGCGCGAGACGTTGCGAGGCGCCTCCGTGTGCCAAAAATAGGCCGAGGGCAAAGCCGCGCCCAAAAATACCCGCCCGAAGGCAGGGGCGCCAAGTTCGTCTAGCGGAAAATGGCCACAAAAACGGGTGGGCTATAGCCTTGGGGGGTGGGGCTGGCCAACTTCGTCTGCCGGACTCGGAATGGCGCAAGACTTTGCGAGGTGCCTCCGTGTGCCAAAAATAGGCCGCGGGCACCGCCGCGCCCAAAAATACCCGCCCGAAGGCCGGGGCGCCAAGTTCGTCCAGCGGAAAATGGCCACAAAAACGGCTGGGCTATAGACTTGGGGGGTGGGGCTGGCCAACTTCGTCCGCCGGACTCGGAATGGCGCGAGACTTGGCGAGGCGCCTCCGTGTGCCAAAAATAGGCCACGGGCACAGCCGCGTCCAAAAATTCAAGCCCAAAGGCCAGGGAGCCAAGTTCGTCCAGCGGAAAAAGGCCACAAAAACGGGTGGGCTATAGCCTTGGGGGGTGGGGCTGGCCAACTTCGTCCGCCAGACTCGGAATGGCGCGAGACTTTGCGAGGCGCCTCCGTGTGCCAAAAATAGGCCGCGGGCACAGCCTCGCCCAAAAATACCCGCCCGAAGGCAGGGGCGCCAAGTTCGTCCAGCGGAAAATGATCACAAAAACGGGTGGGCTATAGCCTTGGGGGGTGGGGCTGCCCAACTTCGTCCGCCGGACTCGGAATGGCGCGAGATGTTGCGAGGCGCCTCCGTGTGCCAAAAATAGGCTGCGGGCACAGCCGTGCCCAAAAATACCCGCCCGAAGGCCGGGGCGCCAAGTTCGTCCAGCGGAAAATGGCCACAAAAACGGCTGGGCTATAGACTTGGGGGGTGGGGCTGGCCAACTTCGTCCGCCGGACTCGGAATGGCGCGAGACTTGGCGAGGCGCCTCCGTGTGCCAAAAATAGGCCACGGGCACAGCCGCGTCCAAAAATTCAAGCCCAAAGGCCAGGGAGCCAAGTTCGTCCAGCGGAAAAAGGCCACAAAAACGGGTGGGCTATAGCCTTGGGGGGTGGGGCTGGCCAACTTCGTCCGCCAGACTCGGAATGGCGCGAGACTTTGCGAGGCGCCTCCGTGTGCCAAAAATAGGCCGCGGGCACAGCCTCGCCCAAAAATACCCGCCCGAAGGCAGGGGCGCCAAGTTCGTCCAGCGGAAAATGATCACAAAAACGGGTGGGCTATAGCCTTGGGGGGTGGGGCTGCCCAACTTCGTCCGCCGGACTCGGAATGGCGCGAGATGTTGCGAGGCGCCTCCGTGTGCCAAAAATAGGCTGCGGGCACAGCCGTGCCCAAAAATACCCGCCCGAAGGCCGGGGCGCCAAGTTCGTCCAGCGGAAAAAGGCCACAAAAACGGGTGGGCTATAGCCTTGGGGGGTGGGGCTGCCCAACTTCGTCCGCCGGACTCGGAATGGCGCGAGACTTTGCGAGGTGCCTCCGTGTGCCAAAAATGGGCCGCGGGAACAGCCGCGCCCAAAAATACCAGCCCGAACGCCGGGGCACCAAGTTCGTCCAGCGGAAAAAGGCCACAAAAACGGGTGGGCAATAGCCTTGGGGGGTGGGGCTGCCCAACTTCGTCCGCCGGACTCGGAATGGAGCGAGACTTTGTGAGGAGCCTCCGCATGCCAAAAATAGGCCGCGGGCACCGCCGCGCCCA
>JAUJEF010000498.1:0-53000 GCA_030444885.1 Citrus sp. QX-2021 | reverse complement strand
GCATGCCAAAAATAGGCCGCGGGCACAGCCGCACCCAAAAATAACCCCCCCAAGGTCGGCGCGCCCAAACCCCCCAGCGGAAAAATGGCCAAAAAACGGGAGGGCTATAGCCTTGGGGGGCGGGGCTGGCCCACTTCGTCCGCCAGACTCGGAATGGGGCGAGACTTTGCGAACAGCCTCCACGTGCCAAAAATAGGCCGCGGGCACAGCCGCACCCAAAAATAACCGCCTGAAGGCCGGGGCGCCAAGTTCGTCCAGCGGAAAAATGGCCAAAAAACGGGTGGGCTATAGCCTTGGGGGGAGGGGCTGGCCAACTTCGTCCGCTGGACTCGGAATGGGGCAAGACTTTGCGAGCGGCCTCCGCGTGCCAAAAATAGGCCGCGGGCACAGCCGCACCCAAAAATAACCCCCCCAAGGTCGGCGCGCCCAAACCCCCCAGCGGAAAAATGGCCATAAAACGGGGGATTTATAGCCTTGGCGGGAGGGGCTGGCCCACTTCGTCCGCCGGACTCGGAATGGGGCGAGACTTTGCGAGCAGCCTCCGCGTGCCAAAAATAGGCCGCGGGCACAGCCGCACCAAAAAATTACCCCCCCGAAGGTCGGCGCGCCGAAACCCCCAAGCGGAAAAATGGCCAAAAAACGGGTGGGCTATAGCCTTGGGGGGAGGGGCTGGCCTACTTCGTCCGCCAGACTCGGAATGGGGTGAGACTTTGCGAACGGCCTCCGCGTGCCAAAAATAGGCCGCGGGCACAGCCGCGTCCAAAAATAACCGCCCGAAGGCTGGGGCAGCAAATTCGTCCAGCGGAAAAATGGCCAAAAAACGGGTGGGCTATAGCCTTGGGGGGAGGGGCTGGCCAACTTCGTCCGCCGGACTCGGAATGGGGCAAGACTTTGCGAGCGGGCTCCGCGTGCCAAAAATAGGCCGCGGGCACAGCCGCGCCCAAAAATAACCCCCCCAAGGTCGGCGCGCCCAAACCCCCCAGCGGAAAAATGGCCATAAAACGGGGGATTTATAGCCTTGGCGGGAGGGGCTGGCCCACTTCGTCCGCCGGACTCGGAATGGGGCGAGACTTTGCGAGCAGCCTCCGCGTGCCAAAAATAGGCTGCGGGCACAGCCGCACCCAGAAATAACCGCCCGAAGGCCGGGGAGCCAAGTTTGTCCAGCGGAAAAATGGCCAAAAAACGGGTGGGCTATAGCCTTGTGGGGAGGGGCTGGCCAACTTCGTCCGCCGGACTCGGAATGGGACTAGACTTTGCGAGAAGCCTCCGCGTGCCAAAAATAGGCCGCGGGCACAGCCGCGCCCAAGAATAACACCACGAAGGTCGGCGCGCCCAAACCCCTCAGCGGAAAAAAGGACAAAAAACGGGTGGGCTATAGCCGTGGGGGGAGGGGCTGGCCAACTTCGTCCGCCGGACTCGGAATGGGGAGAGCCTTTGCGAGTGGCCTCTGCGTGCCAAAAATAGGCCGTGCGCACAGCCGCACCAAAAAATAACCCGCCGAAGGTCGGCGCGCCGAAACCCCCCAGCGGAAAAATGGCCAAAAAACGGGTGGGCTATAGCCTTGGGGGGAGGGGCTGGCCAACTTCGTCCGCCGGACTCGGAATGGGGTGAGACTTTGCGAGTGGCCTCCGCGTGCCAAAAATAGGCCGCGGGCATAGCCACGCCCAAAAATAACCCACCGAAGGTCGGCGCGCCCAAACCCCCCAGCGGAAAAATGGCAGAAAAACGGGTGGGCTATAGCCTTGGGGGGAGGGGCTGGCCAACTTAGTCCGCCGGACTCGGAATGGGGCGAGACTTTGCAAGCAGCCTCCGCGTGCCAAAAATAGGCTGCGGGCACAGCCACACCAAAAAATAACCCGCCGAAGGTCGGCGCGCCGAAACCCCCAAGCGGAAAAATGGCCAAAAAACGGGTGGGCTATAGCCTTGGGGGGAGGGGCTGGCCAACTTCGTCCGCCGGGCTCGGAATGGGATGAGACTTTGCGACCGGCCTCCGCGGGCAAGAAATAGGCCGCGGGCACAGCCGCGCCCAAAAATAACCGCCCGAAGGCCGGGGCGCCAAGTTCGTCCAGCGGAAAAAAGGCCCAAAAACGGGTGGGCTATAGCCTTGGGGGGAAGGGCTGGCCCACTTCGTCCGCCGGACTCGGAATGGGGCGAGACTTTGCGAGCGGCCTCCGCGTACCAAAAATTGGCCGCGGACACAGCCGTGCCCAAAAATAACCCCCCGATGGTCGGCGCGCCCAAACTCCTCAGCGGAAAAATGGCCAAAAAACGGGTGGGCTATAGCCTTGGGGGGAGGGGCTGCCAACTTCGTCCGCCGGACTCGGAATGGTGCGAGACTTTGCAAGCAGCCTCCGTATGCCAAAAATAGGCCGTGGGCACAGCCGCGCCCAAAAATAAACACCCGAAGGCCCGGGCGCCAATTTCGTCCAGCGGAAAAATGGCCAAAAAACGGGTGGTCTATAACCTTGGGGGGAGGGTCAAGCCCACTTCGTCCGCCGGACTCGGAATGGGGCGAGACTTTGCGAGCGGCCTCCGCGTGCCAAAAATAGGCCACAGGCACAGCCGCATCCAAAAAATAACCCCCCGACGGTCGGCGCGCCCAAACCCCCCAGCGGAAAAATGGCAAAAAAACGGGTGGACTATAGCCTTGGGGGGAGGGGCTGGCCCACTTCGTCCGCCGGACTCGGAATGGGGCAAGACTTTGCGAGCGGCCTCCGTATGCCAAAAATAGGCCGCGGGCGCAGCCGCGCCCAAAAATAACTGCCCGAAGGCTGGGGCGCCAAGTTCGTCCAGCGGAAAAATGGCCAAAAAACGGTTGGGCTATAGCGTTGGGGGGAGGGGCTGGCCAACTTCGTCCGGCGGACTCGGAATGGGGCGAGACTTTGCGAGTGGCCTCCGCTTACCAAAAATAGGTTGCGGACACAGTACCGCCCAAACATAACCGCCCGAAGGCCGGGCGCCAAGTTCGGCCAGCGGAAAAAAGGCCAAAAAACGGGTGGGCTATAGCCTTGGGGGGAGGGGCTGGCCCACTTCGTCCGCCGGACTCGGAATGGGGCGAGACTTTACGAGCGGCCTCCGCGCACAAAAAATAGGCCGTGGGTACTGCCGCGCACAAAAATTACCGCCCGAAGGCCTGGGCACCAATTTTGTCCAGCGGAAAAATGGCCAAAAAACGGGTGGGCTATGGCCTTGGGGGGAGGGGCTGGCCCACTTCGTCCGCCGGACTCGGAATGGGGCGAGACTTTGTGAGCGGCCTCCGCGTACCAAAAATTGGCCGCGGACACAGCCGTGCCCAAAGATAACCCCCCGATGGTCGGCGCGCCCAAACCCCCCAGCGGAAAAATGGCCAAAAAATGGGTGGGCTATAGCCTTGGGGGGAGGGGCTGCCAACTTCGTCCGCCGGACTCGGAATGGTCCGAGAATTTGCGAGCGGCCTCCGCGTGCGAAAAATAGGCCGCGGGCACAGCCGCGTCCAAAAATGACCGCCCGAAGGCCGGGGCGCCAAGTTCGTCCAGCGGAAAAATGGCCAAAAAACGGGAGGGCTATAGCCTTGGGGGGAGGGGCTGGCCAACTTCGTCCGCCGGACTCGGAATGGGGCGAGACTTTGCGAGCGGCCTCCGCGTGCCAAAAATAGGCCGGGGGCACAGCCGCGCCCAAAAATAACCGCCCGAAGGCCGGGGCGCCAAGTTCGTCCAGCGGAAAAATGGCCAAAAAACGGGAGGGCTATAGCCTTGGGGGGAGGGGCTGGCCAACTTCGTCCGCCGGACTCGGAATGGGGCGAGACTTTGCGAGCGGCCTCCGCGTGCTAAAAATAGGCCGGGGGCACAGCCGCGCCCAAAAATAACCGCCCGAAGGCCGGGGCGCCAAGTTCGTCCAGCGGAAAAATGGCCAAAAAACGGGAGGGCTATAGCCTTGGGGGGAGGGGACGGCCTACTTCGTCCGCCGGACTCGGAATGGGACGAAACTTTGCGAGCGGCCTCCGCGTACCAAAAATTGGCCGCGGACACAGCCGTGCCCAAAGATAACCCCCCGATGGTCGGCGCGCCCAAACCCCCCAGCGGAAAAATGGCCAAAAAATGGGTGGGCTATAGCCTTGGGGGGAGGGGCTGCCAACTTCGTCCGCCGGACTCGGAATGGTCCGAGAATTTGCGAGCGGCCTCCGCGTGCGAAAAATAGGCCGCGGGCACAGCCGCGTCAGAAAATGACCGCCCGAAGGCCGGGGCGCCAAGTTCGTCCAGCGGAAAAATGGCCAAAAAACGGGAGGGCTATAGCCTTGGGGGGAGGGGCTGGCCAACTTCGTCCGCCGGACTCGGAATTGGGCGAGACTTTGCGAGCGGCCTCCGCGTGCCAAAAATAGGCCGGGGGCACAGCCGCGCCCAAAAATAACCGCCCGAAGGCCGGGGCGCCAAGTTCGTCCAGCGGAAAAATGGCCAAAAAACGGGAGGGCTATAGCCTTGGGGGGAGGGGCTGGCCAACTTCGTCCGCCGGACTCGGAATGAGGCGAGACTTTGCGAGCGGCCTCCGCGTGCTAAAAATAGGCCGGGGGCACAGCCGCGCCCAAAAATAACCGCCCGAAGGCCGGGGCGCCAAGTTCGTCCAGCGGAAAAATGGCCAAAAAACGGGAGGGCTATAGCCTTGGGGGGAGGGGACGGCCTACTTCGTCCGCCGGACTCGGAATGGGACGAAACTTTGCGAGCGGCCTCCGCGTGCCAAAAATAGGCCGTGGGTACTGCCGCGCACAAAAATTACCGCCCGAAGGCCTGGGCGCCAATTTTGTCCAGCGGAAAAATGGCCAAAAAACGGGTGGGCTATAGCCTTGGGGGGAGGGGCTGGCCAACTTTGTCCGCTGGACTCGGAATGGGGCGAGACTTTGCGAACGGCCTCCGCGTACCAAAAATAGGCCGCGGGCACAGCCGCACCCAAAAATACCAGCCCGAAGGCCGGGGCCCCAAGTTCGTCTAGCGGAAAAAGGCCACAAAAATGGGTGGGCTATAGCCTTGGGGAGTGGGGCTGGCCAACTTCTCCGCCGGACTCGGAATGGCGCGAGACTTTGTGAGGCGCCTTCGTGTGCCAAAAATAGGTCGCGGGCACAGCCGCGCCCAAAAATACCCGCCCGAAGACCGGGGTGCCAAGTTCGTCCAGCGGAAAAAGGCCACAAAAACGGGTGGGCTATAGCCTTGGGGGGAGGGGCTGGCCAACTTTGTCCGCTGGACTCGGAATGGGGCGAGACTTTGCGAACGGCCTCCGCGTACCAAAAATAGGCCGCGGGCACAGCCGCACCCAAAAATACCAGCCCGAAGGCCGGGGCCCCAAGTTCGTCTAGCGGAAAAAGGCCACAAAAATGGGTGGGCTATAGCCTTGGGGAGTGGGGCTGGCCAACTTCTCCGCCGGACTCGGAATGGCGCGAGACTTTGTGAGGCGCCTTCGTGTGCCAAAAATAGGTCGCGGGCACAGCCGCGCCCAAAAATACCCGCCCGAAGACCGGGGTGCCAAGTTCGTCCATTGGAAAAAGGCCACAAAAACGGGTGGGCTATAGCCTTGGGGGGTGGGGCTGGCCGACTTCGTCCGCCGGACTCGGAATGGGGAGAGACTTTGCGAGCGGCCTCCGCGTGCTAAAAATAGGCCGCGGGCACAGCCGCACCCAAAAATAACCACCCGAAGGCCGGGGCGCCAAGTTCGTCCAGCGGAAAAATGGCCAAAAAACGGGTGGGCTATAGCCTTGGGGGGAGGGGTTGGCCCACTTCGTCCGCCGGACTCGGAATGGGGCGAGACTTTTCGAGCGGCCTCCGCGTGCAAAAAATAGGTCGCGGACACAGCCGCGCCCAAAAATAACCGACCGAAGGCCGGGGCGCCCCATTCGTCCAGCGGAAAAATGGCCAAAAAACGGGTGGGCTATAACCTTGGGGGGAGGGGCAGGCCCACTTCATCCGCCAGACTCGGAATGGGGCGAGACTTTGCGAGCGGCCTCCTCGTGCCAAAAATAGGCCGCGGGCACAGCCGCGACAAAAAATAACCACCCGATGGCCGGGGCGCCAAGTTCGTCCAGCGGAAAAATGGCCAAAAAACGGGTGGGCTATAGCCTTGAGGGGAGGGGCTGGCCCACTTCGCCCGCCGGACTCGGAATGGGGCGAGACTTTGCGAGCGGCCTCCGCGTGCAAAAAATAGGCCACGGGCACAACCGCGCCCAAAAATAACCGCCCGAAGGTCGGCGCGCCCAAACCCCCCAGCGGAAAAATGGCCAAAAATCGGGTGGGCTATAGCCTTTGGGGGAGGGGCTGGCCAACTTCGTCCGCCGGACTCGGAATGGGGCGAGACTTTGACAGCGGCCTCCAGCATTACACAATAATAGGCCGTGGGCACAGCCGCGCCCAAAAATAACCGCCCGAAGGCCGGGGCGCCAAGTTCGTCCAGCGGAAAAATGGCCAAAAAACGGGTGGGCTATAGCCTTGGGAAGAGGGGCTGGCCCACTTCGTCCGCCGGACTCGGAATGGGGCGAGACTTTGCGAGCGGCCTCCGCGTGCCAAAAATAGGCCACGGGCACGGCCGCGCTCAAAAATAACCGCCCGAAGGTCGGCGCGCCAAAACCCCCCAGCGGAAAAAATGGCCAAAAAACGGGTAGGCTATAGCCTTGGGGGGAGGGGCTGGCCAACTTCGTCCGCAGGACTCGGAATGGGGTGAGACTTTAAGAGCGGCCTTCGCGTACCAAAAATAGGCCGTGGGCACAGCCGCACCCAAAAATAACCTCCCGAAGCCAAGGGCGCCAAGTTCGTCCAGCGGAAAAATTGCCAAAAAACGGGTGGACTATAGCCTTGGGGGGAGGGGCTGGTCAACTTCGTCCGCCGGACTCGGAATGGAGCGAGACTTTGCGAGCGGCCTCCGTGTGCCAAAAATAGGCTCCTTGCACAGCCGCATCCAAAAATAACCGCCCGAAGGCCGGGGCGCCAAGTTCGTCCTGCGGAAAAAGGCCACAAAAACGGGCGGGCTATACCTTGGGGGGTGGGGTTGGCCAAGTTCGTCCGTCGGACTCGGAATGGCGCGAGACTTTGCAAGCGGCCTCCGTGTGCCAAAAATAGGCCACGGGCACAGCCGCACCCAAAAATAACCGCCCGAAGGCCGGGGCGCCAAGTTCGTCCAGCGGAAAAAGGCCACAAAAACGGGTGGGCTATAGGCTTGGGGGGTGCGGCTGGCCGACTTCGTCCGCCGGACTCGGAATGGCTCGAGACTTTGCGAGCGGCCTCCGTGTGCCAAAAATAGGCCACGGGCACAGCCGCGCCTAAAAATAACCGCCCGAAGGCCGGGGCGCCAAGTTCGTCCAGCGGAAAAAGGCCACAAAAACGGGTGGGCTATAGCCTTGGGGGGTGGGGCTGGCCAACTTCATCCGCCGGACTCGGAATTGCGCGAGACTTTACGAGCGGCCTCCGTGTGCCAAAAATGGGCCACGGGCACAGCCGCACCCAAAAATAACCGCCCGAAAGCCGGGGCGCCAACTTCGTCCAGCGGAAAAAGGCCACAAAAACGGGTGGGCTATAGCCTTGGGGCGTGGGGCTGGCCAACTTCGTCTGCCGGACTCGGAATGGCGTGAGACTTTGCGAGCGGTCTCCATGTGCCAAAAATAGGGCTCGGCCACAGCCGCACCCAAAAATAACCGCCCGAAGGCCGGGGCGCCAAGTTCGTCCAGCGGAAAAAGGCCACAAAAACGGGTGGGCTATAGCCATGGGGGGTGGGGCTGGCCAACTTCGTCCGCCGGACTCGGAATGGCGCGAGACTTTTCGAGCGGCCTCCGTGTGCCAAAAATAGGCCCCGGACACATCCGCGCCCAAAAATAACCGCCCGAAGTCCGGGGCGCCAAGTTCGTCCAGCGGAAAAAGGCCACAAAAACGGGTGGGCTATAGCCTTGGGGGGTGGGGCTGGCCGACTTCGTCCGCCGGACTCGGAATGGCGCGAGACTTTGCGAGCGGTCTCCTTGTGTCAAAAATTGGCCCCGGGCACAGCCGCGTCCAAAAATAACCGCCCGAAGGCCGGGGCACCAACTTCGTCCAGCGGAAAAAGGCCACGAAAACGGGTGGGCTATAGCCTTGGGGGGTGGGGATGGCCAACTTCGTCCGCCGGACTCGGAATGGCGCGAGACTTTGCGAGCGGCCTCCATGTGCCAAAAATAGGCCCCGGACACAGCCGCGCCTAAAAATAACCGTCCGAAGGCCGGGGCGCCAAGTTCGTCCAGCGGAAAAAGGCCACAAAAACGGGTGGGCTATAGCCTTGGGGGGTGGGGCTGGCCAACTTCGTCAGCCGGACTCGGAATGGCGCGAGACTTTATGAGTGGCCTCCGTGTGCCAAAAATAGGCCACGGGCACAGCCGCGCCCAAAAATAACCGCCCGAAGGCCGGGGCGCCAACTTCGTCCAGCGGAAAAAGGCCACAAAAACGGGTGGGCTATAGCCTTGGGGGGTGGGGCTGGCCGACTTCGTCCGCCGGACTCGGAATGGCGCGAGACTTTGCCAGCGGTCTCCTTGTGCCAAAAATAGGCCCCGGGCACAGCCGCGCCCAAAAATAACTGCCCGAAGGCCGGGGCGCCAACTTCGTCCTGCGGAAAAAGGCCACAAAAACGGGTGGGCTATAGCCTTGGGGGGTGGGGCTGGCCGACTTCGTCCGCCGGACTCGGAATGGCGCGAGACTTTGCGAGCGGAATCCGTGTGCCAAAAATAGGCCCCGGACACATCCGCGCCCAAAAATAACCGCCCGAAGGCCGGGGCGCCAAGGTCCCCCAGGCGAAAAACGCCACAACAACGCGTGTGCCACAGCCCTTGGGGCTTGGGCTGTCCCACTTCGTCCGCCGGACTCGGAATGGCGCGAGACTTTGCGTGCGGCCTCCGTCTGCAAACAATAGGCCCGGACACATCTGCGCCCAAAAATAACCGCCCGAAGGCCGGGGTGCCAAGTTCGTCCAGCGGAAAAAGGCCACAAAAACGGGTGGGCTATAGCCATGGGGGGTGGGGCTGGCCAACTTCGTCCGCCGGACTCGGAATGGCGCGAGACTTTGCGAGCGGCCTCCATGTGCCAAAAATAGGCCCCGGACACATCCGCGCCCAAAAATAACCGCCTGAAGTCCGGGGCGCCAAGTTCGTCCAGCGGAAAAAGGCCACAAAAACGGGTGGGCTATAGCCTTGGGGGGTGGGGCTGGCCGACTTCGTCCGCCGGACTCGGAATGGCGCGAGACTTTGCGAACGGTCTCCTTGTGCCAAAAATTGGCCCCGGGCACAGCCGCGCCCAAAAATAACCGCCCGAAGGCCGGGGCACCAACTTCGTCCAGCGGAAAAAGGCCACGAAAACGGGTGGGCTATAGCCTTGGGGGGTGGGGCTGGCCCACTTCGTCCGCCAGACTCGGAATGGCGGGAGACTTTGCGAGCGGCCTCCGTGTGCCAAAAATAGGCCCCGGGCACAGCCGCGCCTAAAAATAACCGCCCGAAGGCCGGGGCGCCAAGTTCGTCCAGCGGAAATAGGCCACAAAAACGGGTGGGCTATAGCCTTGGGGTTGGGGCTGGCCAACTTCGGCCAGCCGGACTCGGAATGGCGCGAGACTTTATGAGCGGCGTCCGTGTGCCAAAAATAAGCCCCGGGCACAGCCGCGCCCAAAAATAACCGCCCGAAGGCCGGGGCGCCAACTTCGTCCAGCGGAAAAAGGCCACAAAAACGGGTGGGCTATAGCCTTGGGGGGTGGGGCTGGCCAACTTCGTCCGCCGGACTCGGAATTGCGCTAGACTTTACGAGCAGCCTCCGTGTGCCAAAAATGGGCCACGGGCACAGCCGCGCCCAAAAATAACCGCCCGAAGGCCGGGGCGCCAACTTCGTCCAGCGGAAAAAGGCCAGAAAAACGGGTGGGCTATAGCCTTGGGGCGTGGGGCTGGCCAACTTCGTCTGCCGGACTCGGAATGGCGCAAGACTTTGCGAGCGGTCTCCGTGTGCCAAAAATAGGGCTCGGCCACAGCCGCGCCCAAAAATAACCGCCCGAAGGCCGGGGCGCCAACTTCGTCCAGCGGAAAAAGGCCACAAAAACGGGTGGGCTATAGCCTTGGGGGGTGGGGCTGGCCAACTTCGTCCGCCGGACTCGGAATGGCGCGAGACTTTTCGAGCGGCCTCCGTGTGCCAAAAATAGGCCCCGGACACATCCGCGCCCAAAAATAACCGCCCGAAGTCCGGGCGCCAAGTTAAATCCAGCGGAAAAGGCCACAAAAACGGGTGGGCTATAGCCTTGGGGGGTGGGGCTGGCCGACTTCGTCCGCCGGACTCGGAATGGCGCGAGACTTTGCGAGCGGACTCCTTGTGTCAAAAATTGGCCCCGGGCACAGCCGCGGCGAAAAATAACCGCCACGTGGGCGGGGCACCAACTGACACCAGCGGTAAAAGGCCTCGAAAACGGGTGGGCTATAGCCTTGGGGGGTGGGGCTGGCCGACTTCGTCCGCCGGACTCGGAATGGCGCGAGACTTTGCGAGCGGCCTCCATGTGCCAAAAATAGGCCCCGGACACAGCCGCGCCTAAAAATAACCGTCCGAAGGCCGGGGCGCCAAGTTCGTCCAGCGGAAAAAGGCCACAAAACGGGTGGGCTATAGCCTTGGGGGGTGGGGCTGGCCAACTTCGTCAGCCGGACTCGGAATGGCGCGAGACTTTATGAGCGGCCTCCGTGTGCCAAAAATAGGCCACGGGCACAGCCGCGCCCAAAAATAACCGCCCGAAGGCCGGGGCGCCAACTTCGTCCAGCGGAAAAAGGCCACAAAAACGGGTGGGCTATAGCCTTGGGGGGTGGGGCTGGCCGACTTCGTCCGCCGGACTCGGAATGGCGCGAGACTTTGCCAGCGGTCTCCTTGTGCCAAAAATAGGCCCCGGGCACAGCCGCGCCCAAAAATAACTGCCCGAAGGCCGGGGCGCCAACTTCGTCCTGCGGAAAAAGGCCACAAAAACGGGTGGGCTATAGCCTTGGGGGGTGGGGCTGGCCGACTTCGTCCGCCGGACTCGGAATGGCGCGAGACTTTGCGAGCGGAATCCGTGTGCCAAAAATAGGCCCCGGACACATCCGCGCCCAAAAATAACCGCCCGAAGGCCGGGGCGCCAAGTTCGTCCAGCGGAATAAGGCCACAAAAACGGGTGTGCTATAGCCTTGGGGGCTGGGGCTGGCCAACTTCGTCCGCCGGACTCGGAATGGCGCGAGACTTTGCGTGCGGCCTCCGTCTGCAAACAATAGGCCCCGGACACATCTGCGCCCAAAAATAACCGCCCGAAGGCCGGGGTGCCAAGTTCGTCCAGCGGAAAAAGGCCACAAAAACGGGTGGGCTATAGCCATGGGGGGTGGGGCTGGCCAACTTCGTCCGCCGGACTCGGAATGGCGCGAGACTTTGCGAGCGGCCTCCATGTGCCAAAAATAGGCCCCGGACACATCCGCGCCCAAAAATAACCGCCTGAAGTCCGGGGCGCCAAGTTCGTCCAGCGGAAAAAGGCCACAAAAACGGGTGGGCTATAGCCTTGGGGGGTGGGGCTGGCCGACTTCGTCCGCCGGACTCGGAATGGCGCGAGACTTTGCGAACGGTCTCCTTGTGCCAAAAATTGGCCCCGGGCACAGCCGCGCCCAAAAATAACCGCCCGAAGGCCGGGGCACCAACTTCGTCCAGCGGAAAAAGGCCACGAAAACGGGTGGGCTATAGCCTTGGGGGGTGGGGCTGGCCCACTTCGTCCGCCAGACTCGGAATGGCGGGAGACTTTGCGAGCGGCCTCCGTGTGCCAAAAATAGGCCCCGGGCACAGCCGCGCCTAAAAATAACCGCCCGAAGGCCGGGGCGCCAAGTTCGTCCAGCGGAAAAAGGCCACAAAAACGGGTGGGCTATAGCCTTGGGGGGTGGGGCTGGCCAACTTCGTCAGCCGGACTCGGAATGGCGCGAGACTTTATGAGCGGCCTCCGTGTGCCAAAAATAGGCCACGGGCACAGCCGCGCCCAAAAATAACCGCCCGAAGTCCGGGGCGCCAACTTCGTCCAGCGGAAAAAGGCCACAAAAACGGGTGGGCTATAGCCTTGGGGGGTGGGGCTGGCCAACTTCATCCGCCGGACTCGGAATTGCGCGAGACTTTACGAGCGGCCTCCGTGTGCCAAAAATGGGCCACGGGCACAGCCGCGCCCAAAAATAACCGCCCGAAGGCCGGGGCGCCAACTTCGTCCAGCGGAAAAAGGCCACAAAAACGGGTGGGCTATAGCCTTGGGGCGTGGGGCTGGCCAACTTCGTCTGCCGGACTCGGAATGGCGTGAGACTTTGCGAGCGGTCTCCATGTGCCAAAAATAGGGCTCGGCCACAGCCGCACCCAAAAATAACCGCCCGAAGGCCGGGGCGCCAAGTTCGTCCAGCGGAAAAAGGCCACAAAAACGGGTGGGCTATAGCCATGGGGGGTGGGGCTGGCCAACTTCGTCCGCCGGACTCGGAATGGCGCGAGACTTTTCGAGCGGCCTCCGTGTGCCAAAAATAGGCCCCGGACACATCCGCGCCCAAAAATAACCGCCCGAAGTCCGGGGCGCCAAGTTCGTCCAGCGGAAAAAGGCCACAAAAACGGGTGGGCTATAGCCTTGGGGGGTGGGGCTGGCCGACTTCGTCCGCCGGACTCGGAATGGCGCGAGACTTTGCGAGCGGTCTCCTTGTGTCAAAAATTGGCCCCGGGCACAGCCGCGTCCAAAAATAACCGCCCGAAGGCCGGGGCACCAACTTTGTCCAGCGGAAAAAGGCCACGAAAACGGGTGGGCTATACCCTTGGGGGGTGGGGATGGCCAACTTCGTCCGCCGGACTCGGAATGGCGCGAGACTTTGCGAGCGGCCTCCTTGTGCCAAAAATAGGCCCCGGACACAGCCGCGCCTAAAAATAACCGTCCGAAGGCCGGGGCGCCAAGTTCGTCCAGCGGAAAAAGGCCACAAAAACGGGTGGGCTATAGCCTTGGGGGGTGGGGCTGGCCAACTTCGTCAGCCGGACTCGGAATGGCGCGAGACTTTATGAGCGGCCTCCGTGTGCCAAAAATAGGCCACGGGCACAGCCGCGCCCAAAAATAACCGCCCGAAGGCCGGGGCGCCAACTTCGTCCAGCGGAAAAAGGCCACAAAAACGGGTGGGCTATAGCCTTGGGGGGTGGGGCTGGCCGACTTCGTCCGCCGGACTCGGAATGGCGCGAGACTTTGCCAGCGGTCTCCTTGTGCCAAAAATAGGCCCCGGGCACAGCCGCGCCCAAAAATAACTGCCCGAAGGCCGGGGCGCCAACTTCGTCCTGCGGAAAAAGGCCACAAAAACGGGTGGGCTATAGCCTTGGGGGGTGGGGCTGGCCGACTTCAAATCCCGCCGGACTCGGAATGGCGCGAGAATTTGCGAGCGGAAACCGTGTGCCAAAAATAGGCCCCGGCCCCATCCGCCCTAAAAAATAACCGCCCGAAGGCCGGGGCGCCAAGTTCGTCCAGCGGAATAAGGCCACAAAAACGGGTGTGCTATAGCCTTGGGGGCTGGGGCTGGCCAACTTCGTCCGCCGGACTCGGAATGGCGCGAGACTTTGCGTGCGGCCTCCGTCTGCAAACAATAGGCCCCGGACACATCTGCGCCCAAAAATAACCGCCCGAAGGCCGGGGTGCCAAGTTCGTCCAGCGGAAAAAGGCCACAAAAACGGGTGGGCTATAGCCTTGGGGGGTGGGGCTGGCCAACTTCGTCCGCCGGACTCGGAATGGCGCGAGACTTTGCGAGCGGCCTCCATGTGCCAAAAATAGGCCCCGGACACATCCGCGCCCAAAAATAACCGCCTGAAGTCCGGGGCGCCAAGTTCGTCCAGCGGAAAAAGGCCACAAAAACGGGTGGGCTATAGCCTTGGGGGGTGGGGCTGGCCGACTTCGTCCGCCCGGACTCGGAATGCGCGAGACTTTGCGAACGGTCTCCTTGTGCCAAAAATTGGCCCCGGGCACAGCCGCGCCCAAAAATAACCGCCCGAAGGCCGGGGCACCAACTTCGTCCAGCGGAAAAAGGCCACGAAAACGGGTGGGCTATAGCCTTGGGGGGTGGGGCTGGCCCACTTCGTCCGCCAGACTCGGAATGGCGGGAGACTTTGCGAGCGGCCTCCGTGTGCCAAAAATAGGCCCCGGGCACAGCCGCGCCTAAAAATAACCGCCCGAAGGCCGGGGCGCCAAGTTCGTCCAGCGGAAAAAGGCCACAAAAACGGGTGGGCTATAGCCTTGGGGGGTGGGGCTGGCCGACTTCGTCCGCCGGACTCGGAATGGCGCGAGACTTTGCGAACGGTCTCCTTGTGCCAAAAATTGGCCCCGGGCACAGCCGCGCCCAAAAATAACCGCCCGAAGGCCGGGGCACCAACTTCGTCCAGCGGAAAAAGGCCACGAAAACGGGTGGGCTATAGCCTTGGGGGGTGGGGCTGGCCAACTTCGTCAGCCGGACTCGGAATGGCGCGAGACTTTGCGAGCTGCATCCGTGTGCCAAAAATAGGCCCCGGACACTTCCGCGCCCAAAAATAACCGCCCGAAGGCCGGGGCGCCAAGTTCGTCCAGCGGAATAAGGCCACAAAAATGGGTGTGCTATAGCCTTGGGGGCTGGGGCTGGCCAACTTCGTCAGCCGGACTCGGAATGGCGCGAGACTTTATGAGCGGCCTCCGTGTGCCAAAAATAGGCCACGGGCACAGCCGCGCCCAAAAATAACCGCCCGAAGTCCGGGGCGCCAACTTCGTCCAGCGGAAAAAGGCCACAAAAACGGGTGGGCTATAGCCTTGGGGGGTGGGGCTGGCCGACTTTGTCCGCCGGACTCGGAATGGCGCGAGACTTTGCCAGCGGTCTCCTTGTGCCAAAAATAGGCCCCGGGCACAGCCGCGCCCAAAAATAACCGCCCGAAGGCCGGGGCGCCAACTTCGTCCAGCGGAAAAAGGCCACAAAAACGGGTGGGCTATAGCCTTGGGGGGTGGGGCTGGCCAACTTCGTCCGCCGGACTCGGAATGGCGCGAGACTTTGCGAGCTGCATCCGTGTGCCAAAAATAGGCCCCGGACACTTCCGCGCCCAAAAATAACCGCCCGAAGGCCGGGGCGCCAAGTTCGTCCAGCGGAATAAGGCCACAAAAATGGGTGTGCTATAGCCTTGGGGGCTGGGGCTGGCCAACTTCGTCAGCCGGACTCGGAATGGCGCGAGACTTTATGAGCGGCCTCCGTGTGCCAAAAATAGGCCACGGGCACAGCCGCGCCCAAAAATAACCGCCCGAAGGCCGGGGAGCCAACTTCGTCCTGCGGAAAAAGGCCACAAAAACGGGTGGGCTATAGCCTTGGGGGGTGGGGCTGGCCGACTTCGTCCGCCGGACTCGGAATGGCGCGAGACTTTGCGAGCGGAATCCGTGTGCCAAAAATAGGCCCCGGACACATCCGCGCCCAAAAATAACCGCCCGAAGGCCGGGGCGCCAAGTTCGTCCAGCGGAATAAGGCCACAAAAACGGGTGTGCTATAGCCTTGGGGGCTGGGGCTGGCCAACTTCGTCCGCCGGACTCGGAATGGCGCGAGACTTTGCGTGCGGCCTCCGTCTGAAAACAATAGGCCCCGGACACATCTGCGCCCAAAAATAACCGCCCGAAGGCCGGGGTGCCAAGTTCGTCCAGCGGAAAAAGGCCACAAAAACGGGTGGGCTATAGCCATGGGGGGTGGGGCTGGCCAACTTCGTCCGCCGGACTCGGAATGGCGCGAGACTTTGCGAGCGGCCTCCATGTGCCAAAAATAGGCCCCGGACACATCCGCGCCCAAAAATAACTTCCCGAAGTCCGGGGCGCCAAGTTCGTCCAGCGGAAAAAGGCCACAAAAACGGGTGGGCTATAGCCTTGGGGGGTGGGGCTGGCCGACTTCGTCCGCCGGACTCGGAATGGCGCGAGACTTTGCGAACGGTCTCCTTGTGCCAAAAATTGGCCCCGGGCACAGCCGCGCCCAAAAATAACCGCCCGAAGGCCGGGGCACCAACTTCGTCCAGCGGAAAAAGGCCACGAAAACGGGTGGGCTATAGCCTTGGGGGGTGGGGCTGGCCCACTTCGTCCACCAGACTCGGAATGGCGGGAGACTTTGCGAGCGGCCTCCGTGTGCCAAAAATAGGCCCCGGGCACAGCCGCGCCTAAAAATAACCTCCCGAAGGCCGGGGCGCCAAGTTCGTCCAGCGGAAAAAGGCCACAAAAACGGGTGGGCTATAGCCTTGGGGGGTGGGGCTGGCCAACTTCGTCCGCCGGACTCGGAATGGCGCGAGACTTTGCGAGCGGCCTCCGTGTGCCAAAAATAGGCCCCGGGCACAGCCGCGCCTAAAAATAACCGCCCGAAGGCCGGGGCGCCAAGTTCGTCCAGCGGAAAAAGGCCACAAAAACGGGTGGGCTATAGCCTTGGGGGGTGGGGCTGGCCGACTTCGTCCGCCGGACTCGGAATGGCGCGAGACTTTGCGAACGGTCTCCTTGTGCCAAAAATTGGCCATGGGCACAGCCGCGCCCAAAAATAACCGCCCGAAGGCCGGGGCACCAACTTCGTCCAGCGGAAAAAGGCCACGAAAACGGGTGGGCTATAGCCTTGGGGGGTGGGGCTGGCCAACTTCGTCCGCCGGACTCGGAATGGCGGGAGACTTTGCGAGCGGCCTCCGTGTGCCAAAAATAGGCCCCGGGCACAGCCGCGCCTAAAAATAACCGCCCGAAGGCCGGGGCGCCAAGTTCGTCCAGCGGAAAAAGGCCACAAAAACGGGTGGGCTATAGCCTTGGGGGGTGGGGCTGGCCAACTTCGTCAGCCGGACTCGGAATGGCGCGAGACTTTATGAGCGGCCTCCGTGTGCCAAAAATAGGCCACGGGCACAGCCGCGCCCAAAAATAACCGCCCGAACTCACGGCAGACAACAACGACCAGCGGAAAAAGGCCACAAAAACGGGTGGGCTATATACTTGGGGGTGGGGCTGGCCGACTTTGTCCGCCGGACTCGGAATGGCGCGAGACTTTGCCAGCGGTCTCCTTGTGCCAAAAATAGGCCCCGGGCACAGCCGCGCCCAAAAATAACCGCCCGAAGGCCGGGGCGCCAACTTCGTCCAGCGGAAAAAGGCCACAAAAACGGGTGGGCTATAGCCTTGGGGGGTGGGGCTGGCCAACTTCGTCCGCCGGACTCGGAATGGCGCGAGACTTTACGAGCTGCATCCGTGTGCCAAAAATAGGCCCCGGACACTTCCGCGCCCAAAAATAACCGCCCGAAGGCCGGGGCGCCAAGTTCGTCCAGCGGAATAAGGCCACAAAAATGGGTGTGCTATAGCCTTGGGGGCTGGGGCTGGCCAACTTCGTCAGCCGGACTCGGAATGGCGCGAGACTTTATGAGCGGCCTCCGTGTGCCAAAAATAGGCCACGGGCACAGCCGCGCCCAAAAATAACCGCCCGAAGTCCGGGGCACCAAGTTCGTCCAGCGGAAAAAGGCCACAAAAACGGGTGGGCTATAGCCATGGGGGGTGGGGCTGGCCCACTTCGTCCGCCAGACTCGGAATGGCGCGAGACTTTTCGAGCGGCCTCCGTGTGCCAAAAATAGGCCCCGGACACATCCGCGCCCAAAAATAACCGCCCGAAGTCCGGGGCGCCAAGTTCGTCCAGCGGAAAAAGGCCACAAAAACGGGTGGGCTATAGCCTTGGGGGGTGGGGCTGGCCGACTTCGTCCGCCGGACTCGGAATGGCGCGAGACTTTGCGAGCGGTCTCCTTGTGCCAAAAATTGGCCCCGGGCACAGCCGCGCCCAAAAATAACCGCCCGAAGGCCGGGGCACCAACTTCGTCCAGCGGAAAAAGGCCACGAAAACGGGTGGGCTATAGCCTTGGGGGGTGGGGATGGCCAACTTCGTCCGCCGGACTCGGAATGGCGCGAGACTTTGCGAGCGGCCTCCATGTGCCAAAAATAGGCCCCGGACACAGCCGCGCCTAAAAATAACCGTCCGAAGGCCGGGGCGCCAAGTTCGTCCAGCGGAAAAAGGCCACAAAAACGGGTGGGCTATAGCCTTGGGGGGTGGGGCTGGCCAACTTCGTCAGCCGGACTCGGAATGGCGCGAGACTTTATGAGCGGCCTCCGTGTGCCAAAAATAGGCCACGGGCACAGCCGCGCCCAAAAATAACCGCCCGAAGGCCGGGGCGCCAACTTCGTCCAGCGGAAAAAGGCCACAAAAACGGGTGGGCTATAGCCTTGGGGGGTGGGGCTGGCCGACTTCGTCCGCCGGACTCGGAATGGCGCGAGACTTTGCCAGCGGTCTCCTTGTGCCAAAAATAGGCCCCGGGCACAGCCGCGCCCAAAAATAACCGCCCGAAGGCCGGGGCGCCAACTTCGTCCTGCGGAAAAAGGCCACAAAAACGGGTGGGCTATAGCCTTGGGGTGTGGGGCTGGCCAACTTCGTCCGCCGGACTCGGAATGGCGCGAGACTTTGCGAGCGGAATCCGTGTGCCAAAAATAGGCCCCGGACACATCCGCGCCCAAAAATAACCGCCCGAAGGCCGGGGCGCCAAGTTCGTCCAGTGGAATAAGGCCACAAAAACGGGTGTGCTATAGCCTTGGGGGCTGGGGCTGGCCAACTTCGTCCGCCGGACTCGGAATGGCGCGAGACTTTGCGTGCGGCCTCCGTCTGCAAAAAATAGGCCCCGGACACATCTGCGCCCAAAAATAACCGCCCGAAGGCCGGGGTGCCAAGTTCGTCCAGCGGAAAAAGGCCACAAAAACGGGTGGGCTATAGCCATGGGGGGTGGGGCTGGCCGACTTCGTCCGCCGGACTCGGAATGGCGCGAGACTTTGCGAGCGGCCTCCGTGTGCCAAAAATAGGCCCCGGACACATCCGCGCCCAAAAATAACTGCCCGAAGTCCGGGGCGCCAAGTTCGTCCAGCGGAAAAAGGGCACAAAAACGGGTGGGCTATAGCCTTGGGGGGTGGGGCTGGCCGACTTCGTCCGCCGGACTCGGAATGGCGCGAGACTTTGCGAACGGTCTCCTTGTGCCAAAAATTGGCCCCGGGCACAGCCGCGCCCAAAAATAACCGCCCGAAGGCCGGGGCACCAACTTCGTCCAGCGGATAAAGGCCACGAAAACGGGTGGGCTATAGCCTTGGGGGGGTGGGGCTGGCCAACTTCGTCCGCCGGACTCGGAATGGCGCGAGACTTTGCGAGCGGCGTCCGTGTGCCAAAAATAGGCCCCGGGCACAGCCGCGCCTAAAAATAACCGCCCGAAGGCCGGGGCGCCAAGTTCGTCCAGCGGAATAAGGCCACAAAAACGCGTGTGCTATAGCCTTGGGGGGTGGGGCTGGCCAACTTCGTCCGCCGGACTCGGAATGGCGCGAGACTTTGCGAGCGGCCTCCGTGTGCCAAAAATAGGCCTCGGGCACCGCCGCGCCTAAAAATAACCGCCCGAAGGCCGGGGCGCCAAGTTCGTCCAGCGGAATAAGGCCACAAAAACGGGTGTGCTATAGCCTTGGGGGGTGGGGCTGGCCCACTTCGTCCGCCGGGCTCGGAATGGCGCGAGACTTTGCGAGCGGCCTCCGTCTGCAAAAAATAGGCCCCGGACACATTTGCGCCCAAAAATAACCGCCCGAAGGCCGGGGCGCCAAGTTCGTCCAGCGGAAAAAGGCCACAAAAACGGGTGGGCTATAGCCTTGGGGGGTGGGGCTGGCCAACTTCGTCAGCCGGACTCGGAATGGCGCGAGACTTTATGAGCGGCCTCCGTGTGCCAAAAATAGGCCACGGGCACAGCCGCGCCCAAAAATAACCGCCCGAAGTCCGGGGCGCCAACTTCGTCCAGCGGAAAAAGGCCACAAAAACGGGTGGGCTATAGCCTTGGGGGGTGGGGCTGGCTGACTTTGTCCGCCGGACTCGGAATGGCGCGAGACTTTGCCAGCGGTCTCCTTGTGCCAAAAATAGTCCCCGGGCACAGCCGCGCCCAAAAATAACCGCCCGAAGGCCGGGGCGCCAACTTCGTCCAGCGGAAAAAGGCCACAAAAACGGGTGGGCTATAGCCTTGGGGGGTGGGGCTGGCCAACTTCGTCCGCCGGACTCGGAATGGCGCGAGACTTTGCGAGCGGCATCCGTGTGCCAAAAATAGGCCCCGGACACATTCGCGCCCAAAAATAACTGCCCGAAGTCCGGGGCGCCAAGTTCGTCCAGCGGAAAAAGGGCACAAAAACGGGTGGGCTATAGCCTTGGGGGGTGGGGCTGGCCGACTTCGTCCGCCGGACTCGGAATGGCGCGAGACTTTGCGAACGGTCTCCTTGTGCCAAAAATTGGCCCCGGGCACAGCCGCGCCCAAAAATAACCGCCCGAAGGCCGGGGCACCAACTTCGTCCAGTGGAAAAAGGCCACGAAAACGGGTGGGCTATAGCTTTGGGGGGGTGGGGCTGGCCAACTTCGTCCGCCGGACTCGGAATGGCGCGAGACTTTGCGAGCGGCGTCCGTGTGCCAAAAATAGGCCCCGGGCACAGCCGCGCCTAAAAATAACCGCCCGAAGGCCGGGGCGCCAAGTTCGTCCAGCGGAAAAAGGCCACAAAAACGGGTGGGCTATAGCCTTGGGGGGTGGGGCTGGCTGACTTTGTCCGCCGGACTCGGAATGGCGCGAGACTTTGCCAGCGGTCTCCTTGTGCCAAAAATAGTCCCCGGGCACAGCCGCGCCTAAAAATAACCGCCCGAAGGCCGGGGCGCCAACTTCGTCCAGCGGAAAAAGGCCACAAAAACGGGTGGGCTATAGCCTTGGGGGGTGGGGCTGGCCAACTTCGTCCGCCGGACTCGGAATGGCGCGAGACTTTGCGAGCGGCCTCCGTCTGCAAAAAATAGGCCCCGGACACATCTGCGCCCAAAAATAACCGCCCGAAGGCCGGGGCGCCAAGTTCGTCCAGCGGAAAAAGGCCACAAAAACGGGTGGGCTATAGCCTTGGGGGGTGGGGCTGGCCAACTTCGTCCGCCGGACTCGGAATGGCGCGAGACTTTGCGAGCGGCCTCCGTGTGCCAAAAATAGGCCCCGGACACATCCGCGCCCAAAAATAACCGCCCGAAGTCCGGGGCGCCAAGTTCGTCCAGCGGAAAAAGGGCACAAAAACGGGTGGGCTATAGCCTTGGGGGGTGGGGCTGGCCGACTTCGTCCGCCGGACTCGGAATGGCGCGAGACTTTGCGAACGGTCTCCTTGTGCCAAAAATTGGCCCCGGGCACAGCCGCGCCCAAAAATAACCGCCCGAAGGCCGGGGCACCAACTTCGTCCAGTGGAAAAAGGCCACGAAAACGGGTGGGCTATAGCTTTGGGGGGGGGGGGCTGGCCAACTTCGTCCGCCGGACTCGGAATGGCGCGAGACTTTGCGAGCGGCGTCCGTGTGCCAAAAATAGGCCCCGGGCACAGCCGCGCCTAAAAATAACCGCCCGAAGGCCGGGGCGCCAAGTTCGCCCAGCGGAAAAGGCCACAAAACGGGTGGGCTATAGCCTTGGGGGGTGGGGCTGGCTGACTTTGTCCGCCGGACTCGGAATGGCGCGAGACTTTGCCAGCGGTCTCCTTGTGCCAAAAATAGTCCCCGGGCACAGCCGCGCCTAAAAATAACCGCCCGAAGGCCGGGGCGCCAACTTCGTCCAGCGGAAAAAGGCCACAAAAACGGGTGGGCTATAGCCTTGGGGGGTGGGGCTGGCCAACTTCGTCCGCCGGACTCGGAATGGCGCGAGACTTTGCGAGCGGCCTCCGTCTGTAAAAAATAGGCCCCGGACACATCTGCGCCCAAAAATAACCGCCCGAAGGCCGGGGCGCCAAGTTCGTCCAGCGGAAAAAGGCCACAAAAACGGGTGGGCTATAGCCTTGGGGGGTGGGGCTGGCCAACTTCGTCCGCCGGACTCGGAATGGCGCGAGACTTTGCGAGCGGCCTCCGTGTGCCAAAAATAGGCCCCGGACACATCCGCGCCCAAAAATAACCGCCCGAAGTCCGGGGCGCCAAGTTCGTCCAGCGGAAAAAGGCCACAAAAACGGGTGGGCTATAGCCTTGGGGGGTGGGGCTGGCCGACTTCGTCCGCCGGACTCGGAATGGCGCGAGACTTTGCGAGCGGTCTCCTTGTGCCAAAAATTGGCCCCGGGCACAGCCGCGCCCAAAAATAACCGCCCGAAGGCCGGGGCGCCAACTTCGTCCAGCGGAAAAAGGCCACAAAAACGGGTGGGCTATAGCCTTGGGGGGTGGGGCTGGCCAACTTCGTCCGCCGGACTCGGAATGGCGCGAGACTTTACGAGCAGCCTCCGCGTGCCAAAAATAGGCCCCGGACACATCCGCACCCAAAAATAACCGCCCGAAGTCCGAGGCGCCAAGTTCGTCCTGCGGAAGAAGGCCACAAAAACAGGTGGGCTATAGCCTTGGGGGGTGGGGCTGGCCAACTTCGTCCGCCGGACTCGGAATGGCGCGAGACTTTGCGAGCGGCCTCCGTGTGCCAAAAATAGGCCCCGGACACAGCCGGGCCCAAAAATAACCGCCCGAAGTCCGGGGCGCCAAGTTCGTCCTGCGGAAAAACGCCACAAAAACGGGTGGGCTATAGCCTTGGGGGGTGGGGCTGGCCGACTTCGTCCGCCGGACTCGGGATGGCGCGAGACTTTGCGAGCGGCCTCCTTGTGCCAAAAATAGGCCCCGGGCACAGCCGGGCCCAAAAATAACCGCCCGAAGGCCGGGGCGCCAACTTCTTCCAGCGGAAAAAGGCCACAAAAACGGGTGGGCTATAGCCTTGGGGGGTGGGGCTGGCCGACTTGGTCCGCCGGACTCGGAATGGCGCGAGACTTTGCCAGCGGTCTCCTTGTGCCAAAAATAGGCCTCGGGCACAGCCGCGCCCAAAAATAACCGCCCGAAGGCCGGGGCGCCAACTTCGTCCACCGGAAAAAGGCCACAAAAACGGGTGGGCTATAGCCTTGGGGGGTGGGGCTGGCCAACTTCGTCCGCCGGACTCGGAATGGCGCGAGAATTTGCGAGCGGCCTCCGTGTGCCAAAAATAGGCCCTGGACAGAGCCGCGCCCAAAAATAACCATCCGAAGGCCGGGGCGCCAAGTTCGTCCAGCGGAAAAAGGCCACAAAAACGGGTGGGCTATAGCCTTGGGGGGTGGGGCTGGCCAACTTCGTCCGCCGGACTCGGAATGGCGCGAGACTTTGCGAGTGGCCTCCGTGTACCAAAAATAGGCCCCGGGCACAGCCGCGCCCAAAAATAACTGCCCGAAGGCTGGGGCGCAAAGTTCGTCCAGCGGAAAAAGGCCACAAAAACGGGTGGGCTATAGCCTTGTGGGGTGGGGCTGGCCGACTTCGTCCGCCGGACTCGAAATGGAACGAGACTTTGCGAGTAGCCTCCGTGTGCCGAAAATAGGCCCCGGACACAGCCGCGCCCAAAAATAACCGCCCGAAGGCCGGCGCGCCAAGTTCGTCCAGGAAAAAAATGCCACAAAAACGGGTGTGCTATAGCCTTGGGGGGTGGGGCTGGCCAACTTCGTCCGACGGACTCGGAATGGCGCGAGAATTTGCGAGCAGCCTCCGTGTGCCAAAAATAGGCCCCGGGCACAGCCGCGGCCAAAAATAACCGCCCGAAAGCCGGGACGCCAAGTTCGTCCAGCGGAAATAGGCCACAAAAACGGGTGAGCTATAGCCTTGGGGGGTGGGGCTGGCCAACTTCGTCCGCCGGACTCGGAATGGTGCGAGACTTTGCGAACGGCCTCCGTGTGCCAAAAACAGGCCCCGGGCACAGCCGCGCCCAAAAATAACCACCCGAAGGCCGGGGCTCCAAGTTCGTCCAGCGGAAAAAAGCCACAAAAACGGGTGGGCTATAGCATTGGGGGGTGGGGCTGGTAAACTTCGTCCCCCGGACTCGGAATGGCGCGAGACTTTGCGAGCGGCCTCCTTGTGCGAAAAATAGGCCCCGGGTACAGCCGCGCCCAAAAATTACCGCCCGAAGGCCGGGGCGCAAAGTTCGTCCAGCGGAAAAAGGCCGCAAAAACGGGTGGGCTATTGTCTTGGGGGGTGGGGCTGGCCAACTTCGTCCGCCGGACTCGGATAGGTGCGAGACTTTGCGAACGGCCTCCGTGTGCCAAAAATAGGCCCCGGGCACAGCCGCGCCCAAAAATAACCGCCCGAAGGCCGGGGCGCCAAGTTCGTCCAGCGGAAAAAGGCCGCAAAAACGGGTGGGCTATGGCCTTGGGGGGTGGGGCTGGCCAACTTCGTCCGCCGGACTCGGAATGGCGCGAGACTTTACGAGCGGCCTCCGTGTGACAAAAATAGGCCCCGGGCACAGCCGCGCCCAAAAAAAACCACCCGAAGGCCGGGGTGCCAAGTTCGTCCAGCGGAAAAAGGCCACAAAAACGGGTGGGCTATAGCCTTGGGGGGTGGGGCTGGCCAACTTCGTCCGCCGGACTCGGAATGGCGCGAGACTTTGCGAGTGGCCTCTGTGTGACAAAAATAGGCCCCGGGGACAGCCGCGCCCAAAAAAAACCGCCCGAAGGCCGGGGTGCCATGTTCGTCCAGCGAAAAAAGGCCACAAAAACGGGTGGGCTATAGCATTGGGGGGTGGGTCTGGCAAACTTCGTCCCCCGGACTCGGAATGGCGCGAGACTTTGCGATCGGCCTCCTTGTGCGAAAAATAGGCCCCGGGCACAGCGGCGCCCAAACATTACCGCCCGAAGGCCGGGGCGCAAAGTTCGTCCAGCGGAAAAAGGCCGCAAAAATGGGTGGGCAATGGCCTTGGGGGGTGGGGCTGGCCAACTTCGTCCGCCGGACTCGGATTAGTTCGAGACTTTGCGAACGGCCTCCGTGTGCCAAAAATAGGCCCCGGGCACAGCCGCGCCCAAAAATAACCGCCCGAAGGCCGGGGCGCCAAGTTCGTCCAGCGGAAAAAGGCCGCAAAAACGGGTGGGGTATGGCCTTGGGGGGTGGGGCTGGCCAACTTCGTCCGCCGGACTCGGAATGGCGCGAGACTTTGCGAGCGGCCTCCGTGTGCCAAAAATAGGCTTGGGCACAGCCGTTCCCAAAAATGACCGCCCGAAGGCCGGGGCGCCAAGTTTGTCCAGCGGAAAAAGGCCACAAAAACGGGTGGGCTATAGCCTTCGGGGGTGGGGATGGCCAACTTCGTCCACCGGACTCGGAATGGCGCGAGACTTTGCGAGCGGCCTCCGTGTGCCAAAAATAGGCCCGGGCACAGCCGTTCCCAAAAATAACCGCCCGAAGGCCGGGGCGCCAAGTTCGTCCAGGGGAAAAAGGCCACAAAAACGGGTGGGCTATAGCCTTGTGGGGTGGGGCTGGCCAACTTCGTCCGCCGGACTCTGAATGGCGCGAGACTTTGCGAGCGGCCTCCGTGTGCCAAAAATAGGCCCCGGGCACAGCCGCGCCCAAAAATAACCGCCCGAAGCCCGGGGCGCCAAGTTCGTCCAGCGGAAAAAGGCCGCAAAAACGGGTGGGGTATGGCCTTGGGGGGTGGGGCTGGCCGACTTCGTCCGCCGGACTCGAAATGGAACGAGACTTTGCGAGTAGCCTCCGTGTGCCGAAAATAGGCCCCGGGCACAGCCGCACCCAAAAATAACCGCCCGAAGGCCGGCGCGCCAAGTTCGTCCAGCAAAAAAATGCCACAAAAACGGGTGGGCTATAGCCTTGGGGGGTGGGGCTGGCCAACTTCGTCCGACGGACTCGGAATGGCGCGAGAATTTGCGAGCAGCCTCCGTGTGCCAAAAATAGGCCCTGGACACAGCCGCGCCCAAAAATAACCGCCCGAAGGCCGGGGCGCCTAGTTCGTCCAGCGGAAAAAGGCCACAAAAACGGGTGGGCTATAGCCTTGGGGGGTGGGGCTGGCCAACTTCGTCCGCCGGACTCGAAATGGAACGAGACTTTGCGAGTAGCCTCCGTGTGCCGAAAATAGGACTTGGGCACAGCCGCGCCCAAAAATAACCGCCCGAAGGCCGGCGCGCCAAGTTCGTCCAGCAAAAAAATGCCACAAAAACGGGTGGGCTATAGCCTTGGGAGGTGGGGCTGGCCAACTTCGTCCGACGGACTCGGAATGGCGCGAGAATTTGCGAGCAGCCTCCGTGTGCCAAAAATAGGCCCTGGGCACAGCCGCGCCCAAAAATAACCGCCCGAAGGCCGGGGCGCCTAGTTCGTCCAGCGGAAAAAGGCCACAAAAACGGGTGGGCTATAGCCTTGGGGGGTGGGGCTGGCCAACTTCGTCCGCCGGACTCGAAATGGAACGAGACTTTGCGAGTAGCCTCCGTGTGCCGAAAATAGGCCCCGGGCACAGCCGCGCCCAAAAATAACCGCCCGAAGGCCGGCGCGCCAAGTTCGTCCAGCAAAAAAATGCCACAAAAACGGGTGGGCTATAGCCTTGGGAGGTGGGGCTGGCCAACTTCGTCCGACGGACTCGGAATGGCGCGAGAATTTGCGAGCGGCCTCCGTGTGCCAAAAATAGGCCCCGGGCACAGCCGCGCCCAAAAATAACCACCCGAAGGCCGGGGCGCCAAGTTCGTCCAGCGGAAAAAAGCCACAAAAACGGTTGGGCTACAGCATTGGGGGGTGGGGCTGGCAAACTTCGTCCCACGGACTCGGAATGGCGCGAGACTTTGCGAGCGGCCTCCTTGTGCGAAAAATAGGCCCCGGACACAGCCGTACCCAAACATTACCGCCCGAAGGCCGGGGCGCAAAGTTCGTCCAGCGGAAAAAGGCCGCAAAAATGGGTGGGCTATGGCCTTGGGGGGTGGGGCTGGCCAACTTCGTCCGCCGGACTCGGATTGGTGCGAGACTTTGCGAACGGCCTCCGTGTCCGAAAAATAGGCCCCGGGCACAGCCGCGCCCAAAAATAACCGCCCGAAGGCCGGGGCGCCAAGTTCGTCCAGCGGAAAAAGGCCGCAAAAACGGGTGGGCTATGGCCTTGGGGGGTGGGGCTGGCCAACTTCGTCCTCCGGACTCGGAATGGCGCGAGACTTTGCGAACGGCCTCTGTGTGCCAAAAATAGGCCCCGGGCACAGCCGCGCCCAAAAATAACCGCCCGAAGGCCGGGGCGCCAAGTTCGTCCAGCGGAAAAAGGCCGCAAAAACGGGTGGGGTATGGCCTTGGGGGGTGGGGCTGGCCAACTTCGTCCGCCGGACTCGGAATGGCGCGAGACTTCGTGAGCGGCCTCCGTGTGCTAAAAATAGGCTTGGGCACAGCCGTTCCCTAAAATAACCGCCCGAAGGCCGGGGCGCCAAGTTCGTCCAGCGGAAAAAGGCCACAAAAACGGGTGGGCTATAGCCTTGGGGGGTGGGGATGGCCAACTTCGTCCACCGGACTCGGAATGGCGCGAGACTTTGCGAGCGGCTTCCGTGTGCCAAAAATAGGCCCAGGCACAGCCGTTCCCAAAAATAATCGCCCGAAGGCCGGGGCGCCAAGTTCGTCCAGCGGAAAAAGGCCACAAAAACGGGTGGGCTATAGCCTTGGGGGGTGGGGATGGCCAACTTCGTCCGCCGGACTCTGAATGGCGTGAGGTTTTGCGAGCGGCCTCCGTGTGCCAAAAATAGGCCCCGGGCACAGCCGCGCCCAAAAATAACCGCCTGAAGGCCGGGGCGCCAAGTTCGTCCAGCGGAAAAAGGCCGCAAAAACGGCTGGGGTATGGCCTTGGGGGGTGGGGCTGGCCAACTTCGTCCGCCGGACTCGGAATGGCGCGAGACTTTGCGAGCGGCCTCCGTGTGCCAAAAATAGGCTTGGGCACAGCCGTTCCCAAAAATAACCGCCCGAAGGCCGGGGCGCCAAGTTAGTCCAGCGGAAAAAGTCCACAAAAACGGGTGGGCTATAGCCTTGGGGGGTGGGGATGGCAAACTTCGTCCACCGGACTCGGAATGGCGCGAGACTTTGCGAGCGGCCTCCGTGTGCCAAAAATAGGCCCGGGCACAGCCGTTCCCAAAAATAACCGCCCGAAGGCCGGGGCGCCAAGTTCGTCCAGCGGAAAAAGGCCACAAAAACGGGTGGGCTATAGCCTTGGGGGGTGGGGCTGGCCAACTTCGTCCGCCGGACTCTGAATGGCGCGAAACTTTGCGAGCGACCTCCGTGTGCCAAAAATAGGCCCCGGGCACAGCCGCGCCCAAAACTACCCGCCCGAAGGCCACTGCGCCAAGTTCGTCCAGCGTAAAAAGGACACAAAAACGGGTGGGCTATAGCCTTGGGGGGTGGGGCTGGCCAACTTCGTCCGCCGGACTCGTAATGGCGCGAGACTTTGCGAGGCGCCTCCGTGGGGCAAAATTAGGCCGCGGGCACAGCCGCGCCCAAAAATACCCGCCCGAAGGCCACGGCGCCATGTTCGTCCAGCGGAAAAAGGCCACAAAAACGGGTGGGCTATAGCCGTGGGGGGTGGGGCTGGCCAACTTCGTCCGCCGGACTCGGAATGGCGCGATACTTTGCGCGGCACCTCCGTGTGCCAAAAATAGGCCGCGGGCACGGCCGCGCCCAAAAATCCCCGCCCGAAGGCCGCGGCGCCAAGTTCGTCCAGCGGAAAAAGGCCACAAAAACGGGTGGGCTATAGCCTTGGGGGGTGGGGCTGGCCAACTTCGTCCGCCGGACTCGGAATGGCGCGAGACTTTGCGAGGCTCCTCCGTGTGCCAAAAATAGGCCGCGGGCACGGCCGCGCCCAAAAATACCCGCCCGAAGGCCGCGGCGCCAAGTTCGTCCAGCGGAAAAAGGCCACAAAAACGGGTGGGATATAGCCTTAGGGGTGGGGCTGGCCAACTTCGTCCGCCGGACTCGGAATGGCGCGAGACTTTGCGAGGCGCCTCCGTGTGCCTAAAATAGGCCGCGGGCACAGCCGTTCCCAAAAATACCCGCCTGAAGGCCGCGACGCCAAGTTCGTCCAGCGGAAAAAGGCCACAAAAACGGGTGGGCTATAGCCGTGGGGGGTGGGGCTGGCCCACTTCGTCCGCCGGACTCGGAATGGCGCGATACTTTGCGCGGTGCCTCCGTGTGCCAAAAAAATAGGCACGGCTGCGCGCGCAAAATCCCCGCCCGAAGGCAGCGGCGCCAAGTTCGTCCAGGGGAAAAAGGACACAAAAACGGGTTGGCTATAGCCTTGGGGGGTGGGGCTGGCCAACTTCGTCCGCCAGACTCGGAATGGCGCGAGACTTTGCGAGGCGCCTCCGTGTGCCAAAAATAGGCCGCGGGCACAGCCGCGTCCAAAAATACCCGCCCGAAGGCCGCGGCGCCAAGTTCGTCCAGCTGAAAAAGGCCACAAAAACGGGTGGGATATAGCCTTGGGGGGTGGGGCTGGCCAACTTCGTCCGCCGGACTCGGAATGGCGCGAGACTTTACGAGGCGCCTCCGTGTGCCAAAAATAGGCCGCGGGCACAGCCGTTCCCAAAAATACCCGCCTGAAGGCCGCGACGCCAAGTTCGTCCAGCGGAAAAAGGCCACAAAAACGGGTGGGCTATAGCCGTGGGCGGTGGGGCTGGCCAACTTCGTCCGCCGGACTCGAAATGGCGCGATACTTTGCGCGGCGCCTCCGTGTGCCAAAAATAGGCCGCGGGCACGGCCGCGCCCAAAAATCCCCGCCCGAAGGCCGCGGCGCCAAGTTCGTCCAGCGGAAAAAGGCCACAAAAACGGGTGGGCTATAGCCTTGGGGGGTGGGGCTGGCCAACTTCGTCCGCCGGATTCGGAATGGCGCGAGACTTTGCGAGGCTACTCCGTGTGCCAAAAATAGGCCGCGGGCACGGCCGCGCCCAAAAATACCAGCCCGAAGGCCGCGGCGCCAAGTTCGTCCAGCGGAAAAAGGCCACAAAAACGGGTGGGATATAGCCTTAGGGGTGGGGCTGGCCAACTTCGTCCGCCGGACTCGGAATGGCGCGAGACTTTGCGAGGCACCTCCGTGTGCCTAAAATAGGCCGCGGGCACAGCCGTTTCCAAAAATACCCGCCCGAAGGCCGCCGCGACAAGTTCGTCCAGCGGAAAAAGGCCACAAAAACGGGTGGGCTATAGCCTTGGGGGGTGGGGCTGGCCAACTTCGTCCGCCGGATTCGGAATGGCGCAAGACTTTGCGAGGCTACTCCGTGTGCCAAAAATAGGCCGCGGGCACGGCCGCGCCCAAAAATACCCGCCCGAAGGCCGCGGCGCCAAGTTCGTCCAGCGGAAAAAGGCCACAAAAACGGGTGGGCTATAGCCTTGGGGGGTGGGGCTGGCCCACTTCGTCCGCCAGACTCGGAATGGCGCGAGACTTTGCGAGGTGCCTCCGTGTGCCAAAAATAGGCCGCGGGAACAGCCGCACCGAAAAATACCCGCCCAAAGGCTGGGGCGCCAAGTTCGTCTAGCGGAAAAAGGCCACAAAAACGTGTGGGCTATAGCCTTGGGGGTTGGGGCTGGCCAACTTCGTCCGCCGGACTAGGAATGACGCGAGACTTTGCGAGGCGCCTCCGTGTGCCAAAAATAGGCCGCGGGCACGGCCGCGCCCAAAAATACCCGCCCGAAGGCCGCGGCGCCAAGTTCGTCCAGCGGAAAAAGGCCACAAAAACGGGTGGGCTATAGCCTTGGGGGGTGGGGCTGGCCAACTTCGTCCGCCGGACTCGGAATGGTGCGAGACTTTGCGAGGCGCCTCCGTGTACAAAAAATAGGCCGCGGGCACAGCCGCGCCCAAAAATAACCGCCCGAAGGCCGGGGCGCCAAGTTCGTCCAGCGGAAAAAGGCCGCAAAAACGGGTGGGCTATAGCCTTGGGGGGTGGGGCTGGCCAACTTCGTCCGTCGGACTCGGAATGGCACGAGACTTGGCGAGGTGCCTCCGTGTGCCAAAAATAGGCCGCGGGCACAGCCGCGCCCAAAAATACCGGCCCGAAGGCCGCGGCGTCAAGTTCGTCCAGCAGAAAAAGGCCACAAAAACGGGTGGGCTATAGCCTTGGGGGGTGGGGCTGTCCAACCTCGTCCGCCGGACTTGGAATGGCGCGAGACTTTGCGAGGTGCCTACGTGTGTCAAAAATAGGCCGCGGGCACAGCCGCGCTCAAAAATACCGGCCCGAAGGCCGCGGCGCCAAGTTCGTCCAGCGGAAAAAGGCCACAAAAACGGGTGGGCGATAGCCTTTGGGGGTGGCGCTGGCCCACTTCGTCCGCCGGACTCGGAATGGCGCGAGACTTTACGAGGCGCCTCCGTGTGCCAAAAATAGGCCGCGGGCACAGCCGTGCCAAAAAATACCCGCCCGAAGGCCGCGGCTCCTAGTTCGTCTAGCTGAAAAAGGCCACAAAAACGGGTGGGCTATAGCCTTGGGGGGTGGGGCTGGCCCACTTCGTCCGCCGGACTCGGAATGGCGTGAGACTTTGCGAGGTGCCTCCGTGTGCCAAAAATAGCCCGCGGGTACAGCCGCGCCCAAAAATACCCGTCCGAAGGCCGCGGCGCCAGGTTCGTCCAGCGGAAAAAGGCCACAAAAACGGGTGAGCTATAGCCTTGGGGGGTGGGGAAGGCCAATTTCGTCCGCCGGACTCGGAATGGCGCGAGACTTTGCGAGGCGCCTCCGTGTGCCAAAAATAGGCCACGGGCACAGCCGTGCCAAAAAATACCCGCCCGAAGGCCGCGGCTCCTAGTTCGTCTAGCTGAAAAAGGCCACAAAAACGGGTGGGCTATAGCCTTGGGGGGTGGGGCTGGCCCACTTCGTCCGCCGGACTCGGAATGGCGCGAGACATTGCGAGCCGCCTCCGTGTGCTGAAAATAGGCCCCGGGCACAGCCGCGCCCAAAAAATAACCGCCCGAAGGCCGGGGCGCCAAGTTCGTCCAGCGGAAAAAGGCCACAAAAACGGTTGGGCTATAGCCTTGGGGGGTGGGGCTGGCCAACTTCGTCCGCCGGACTCGGAATGGCGCGAGACTTGGCGAGGTGCCTGCGTGTGTCAAAAATAGGCCGCGGGCACAGCCGCGCCCAAAAATACCCGCCTGAAGGCCCCGGCGCCAAGTTCGTCCAGCGGAAAAAGGCCACAAAAACGGGTGGGCTATAGCCTTGGGGGGTGGGGCTGGCCAACTTCGTCCGCCGGACTCGGAATGGCGCGAGACTTTGCGAGCGGCCTCCGTGTGCCAAAAATAGGCCCCGGGCACAGCCGTACCCAAAAATAACCTACCGAAGGCCGGGGCGCCAAGTTCGTCCAGCGGAAAAAGGCCGCAAAAACGGGTGGGCTATACCTTGGGGGGTGGAGCTGGCCGACTTCGTCCGCCGGACTCGGAATGGCGCGAGACTTTGCGAGCGGCCTCCGTGTGCCAAAAAAATAGGCCCCGGGCACAACCGCGCCCATAAATAACCGCCCGAAGGCCGGGGCGCCAAGTTCGTCCTGCGGAAAAAGGCCAAAAAAACGGGTGGGCTATAGCCTTGGGGGGTGGGTCTGGCCCACTTCGTCCGCCGGACTCGGAATGGCGCTAGACTTTGCGAGTGGCCTCCGTGAGCTAAAAAGAGGCCCCGGGCAGAGCCGCGCCCAAAAATAACCGACCGACAGCCGGGGTACCAAGTTCGTCCAGCGGAAAAAGGCCGCAAAAACGGGTGGGCTATAGCCTTCGGGGGTGGGGCTGGCTCACTTCGTCCGCCGGACTCGGAATGGCGCGAGACTTTGCGAGCGGCCTCCGTGTGCCAAAAATAGGCCCCGGGCACAGCCGCGCCCAAAAATAACTGCCCGAATGCCGGGGCGCCAAGTTCGTCCAGCGGAAAAAGGCCGCAAAAACGGGTGGGCAATAGCCTTGGGGGGTGGGGCTGGCGAACTTCGTCCGCCGGACTCGGAATGGCGTGAGACTTTGCGACGTGCCTCCGTGTGCCAAAAATAGCCCGCGGGTACAGCCGCGCCCAAAAATACCCGCCCGAAGGCCGCGGCGCCAGGTTCGTCCAGCGGAAAAAGGCCACAAAAACGGGTGAGCTATAGCCTTGGGGGGTGGGGAAGGCCAATTTCGTCCGCCGGACTCGGAATGGCGCGAGACTTTGCGAGGCGCCTCCGTGTGCCAAAAATAGGCCGCGGGCACAGCCGCGCCCAAAAATACCCGCCCGAAGGCTGCGGCGCCACGTTCGTCCAGCGGAAAAAGGCCACAAAAACGGGTGGGCGATAGCCTTTGGGGGTGGCGCTGGCCCACTTCGTCCGCCGGACTCGGAATGGCGCGAGACTTTACGAGGCGCCTCCGTGTGCCAAAAATAGGCCGCGGGCACAGCCGTGCCAAAAAATACCCGCCCGAAGGCCGCGGCTCCTAGTTCGTCTAGCTGAAAAAGGCCACAAAAACGGGTGGGCTATAGCCTTGGGGGGTGGGGCTGGCCCACTTCGTCCGCCGGACTCGGAATGGCGTGAGACTTTGCGAGGTGCCTCCGTGTGCCAAAAATAGCCCGCGGGTACAGCCGCGCCCAAAAATACCCGCCCGAAGGCCGCGGCGCCAGGTTCGTCCAGCGGAAAAAGGCCACAAAAACGGGTGAGCTATAGCCTTGGGGGGTGGGGAAGGCCAATTTCGTCCGCCGGACTCGGAATGGCGCGAGACTTTGCGAGGCGCCTCCGTGTGCCAAAAATAGGCCACGGGCACAGCCGTGCCAAAAAATACCCGCCCGAAGGCCGCGGCTCCTAGTTCGTCTAGCTGAAAAAGGCCACAAAAACGGGTGGGCTATAGCCTTGGGGGGTGGGGCTGGCCCACTTCGTCCGCCGGACTCGGAATGGCGCGAGACATTGCGAGCCGCCTCCGTGTGCTGAAAATAGGCCCCGGGCACAGCCGCGCCCAAAAAATAACCGCCCGAAGGCCGGGGCGCCAAGTTCGTCCAGCGGAAAAAGGCCACAAAAACGGTTGGGCTATAGCCTTGGGGGGTGGGGCTGGCCAACTTCGTCCGCCGGACTCGGAATGGAGCGAGACTTTGCGAGCAACCTCCGTGTGCCAAAAATAGGCCCCGGGCACAGCCGCGCCCAAAAATAACGTACCGAAGGCCGGGGCACCAAGTTCGTCCAGCAAAAAAATGCCACAAAAACGTGTGGGCTATAGCCTTGGGGGGTGGGGCAGGCCAACTTCGTCCGCCGGACTCGGAATGGCGCGAGACTTTGCGAGCGGTCTCCGTGTGCCAAAAATAGGGCCCGGGCACAGCCGCGCCCAAAAATAACCGCCCGAAGGCCGGGGCGCCAAGTTCATCCAGCAAAAAAATGCCACAAAAACGGGTGGGCTATAGCCTTGGGGGGTGGGGCTGGCCAACTTCGCCCGCCGGACTCGGAATGGCGCGAGACTTTGCGAGCGGCCTCCGTGTGCAAAAACTAGGCACCGGGCACAGCCGCGCCCAAAAATAACCGCCCGAAGGCCGGAGCGCCAAGTTCGTCCAGCAGAAAAAGGCCACAAAAACGGTTGGGCTATAGCCTTGGGGGGTGGGGCTGGCCAACTTCGTCCGCCGGACTCGGAATGGCGCGAGACTTTGTGAGCGACCTTCGTGTGCCAAAAATAGGCCCCGGGCACAGCCGCGCCCAAAAATAACTGCCCGAAGGCCGGGGCGCCAAGTTCGTCCCGCGGAAAAAGGCCACAAAAACGGGTGGGCTATAGCCTTGGGGGGTGGGGCTGGCCAACTTCATCCGCCGGACTCGGAATGGCGCGAGACTTTGCGAACGGCCTCCGTGTGCTAAAACTAGGCCCCGGGCTCAGCCGCGCCCAAAAATAACCGCCCGAAGGCCGGGGCGCCAAGTTCGTCCAGCGGAAAAAGGCTACAAAAACGGGTGAGCTATAGCCTTGGGGGGTGGGGCTGGCCAACTTCGTCCGCCGGACTCGGAATGGCGCGAGACTTTGCGAGCGGCCTCCGTGTGCCAAAAATAGGCCCCGGGCACCGCCGCGCACAAAAATAACCGCCCGAAGGCCGGGGCGCCAAGTTCGTCCAGCGGAAAAAGGACACAAAAACGGGTGGGCCATAGCCTTGGGGGGTGGGGCTGGCCAACTTCGTCCGCCGGACTTGGAATGGCGCGAGACTTTGCGAGCGGCCTCCGTGTGCCAAAAATAGGCCCCGGGCACAGCCGCGCCCAAAAAATAACCACCCGAAGGCCGGGGCGCCAAGTTCGTCCAGCGGAAAAAGGCCACAAAAACGGGTGGGGTATAGCCTTGGCGGGTGGGGCTGGCCAACTTCATCCGCCGGACTCGGAATGGCGCGAGACTTTGTGAGCAGTCTCCGTGTGCCAAAAATAGGCCCCGGGCACAGCCGCGCCCAAAAATAACCGCCCGAAGGCCGGGGCGCCAAGTTCGTCCAGCGGAAATAGGCCACAAAACGGGTGAGCTATAGCCTTGGGGGGTGGGGCTGGCCAACTTCGTCCGCCGGACTCGGAATGGCGCGAGACTTTGCGAGCAGCCTCCGTGTGCTGAAAATAGGCCACGGGCACAGCCGCGCCCAAAAAATAACCGCCCGAAGGCCGGGGCGCCAAGTTCGTCCAGCGGAAAAAGGCCACAAAAACGGTTGGGCTATAGCCTTGGGGGGTGGGGCTGGCCAACTTCGTCCGCCGGACTCGGAATGGAGCGAGACTTTGCGAGCAACCTCCGTGTGCTAAAAATAGGCCCCGGGCACAGCCGCGCCCAAAAATAATCTCCCGAAGGCCGGGGCACCAAGTTCGTCCAGCAAAAAAATGCCACAAAAACGTGTGGGCTATAGCCTTGGGGGGTGGGGCTGGCCAACTTCGTCCGCCTGACTCGGAATGGTGCGAGACTTTGCGAGCAGCCTCCGTGTGCCAAAAATAGGTGCCGGGCACAGCCGCACCCAAAAATAACAGCCCAAAGGCCGGGGCGCCAAGTTCGTCCAGCGGAAATAGGCCACAAAAACGGGTGGGCTATAGCCTTGGGGGGTGGGGCTGGCCAACTTCGTCCGCCGGACTCGGAATGGTGCGAGACTTTGCGAGCAGCCTCCGTGTGCGAAAAATAGGCCCCGGGCACAGCCGCACCAAAAAATAACCGCCCGAAGGCCGGGGCGCCAAGTTCGTCCAGCGGAAATAGGCCACAAAAACGGGTGGGCTATAGCCTTGGGGGGTGGGGCGGGCCAACTTCGTCCGCCGGACTAGGAATGGCGCGAGACTTTGCGAACGGCCTCCGTGTGCGAAAAATAGGCCCCGGGCACAGCCGCACCAAAAAATAACTGCCCGAAGGCCGGGGCGCCAAGTTCGTCCCGCGGAAAAAGGCCACAAAAACGGGTGGGCTATAGCCTTGGGGGGTGGGGCTGGCCAACTTCATCCGCCGGACTCGGAATGGCGCGAGACTTTGCGAACGGCCTCCGTGTGCTAAAACTAGGCCCCGGGCTCAGCCGCGCCCAAATATAACCGCCCGAAGGCCGGGGCGCCAAGTTCGTCCAGCGGAAAAAGGCTACAAAAGCGGGTGGGCTATAGCCTTGGGGGTGGGGCTGGCCAACTTCGTCCGCGGACTCGGAATGGCGCGAGACTTTGCGAGCGGCCTCCGTGTGCCAAAAATAGGCCCAGGCACAGCCGCGCACAAAAATAACCGCCCGAAGGCCGGGCGCCAAGTTCGTCCAGCGGAAAAAGGCCACAAAAGCGGGTGGGCTATAGCCTTGGGGGTGGGGCTGGCCAACTTCGTCCGCCCGGACTCGGAATGGTGCGAGACTTTGCGAGCGGCCTCCGTGTGCCAAAAATAGGCCCGGGCACAGCCGCGCCCAAAAATAACCAGCCCGAAGGCCGGGCGCCAAGTTCGTCCAGCGGAAAAAGGCCACAAAAGCGGGTGGGGTATAGCCTTGGCGGGTGGGGCTGGCCAACTTCATCCGCCGGACTCGGAATGGCGCGAGACTTTGTGAGCAATCTCCGTGTGTGCAAAAATTCGGCCCGGGCACAGCCGCGCCCAAAAATACCCGCCCGAAGGCCAGGCGCCAAGTTCGTCCAGCGGAAATAGGCCACAAGCGGGTGAGCTATAGCCTTGGGGGTGGGGCTGGCCAACCGTCCGCGGACTCGGAATGGCGCGAGACTTTGCGGCAGCCTCCGTGTGCTGAAAATAGGCCCCCGGGCACAGCCGCGCGTCAAAAATAACCGCCCGAAGGCCGGGCGCCAAGTTCGTCCAAGCGGAAAAAGGCCACAAAAGCGGGTGGGCTATAGCCTTGGGGGTGGGGCTGGCCAACCGTCCGCGGACTCGGAATGGGCGAGACTTTGCGAGCAACCTCCGTGTGCCAAAAATAGGCCCGGGCACAGCCGCGCCCAAAATAACCTCCCGAAGGCGGGGCACCAAGTTCGTCCAGCAAAAAAATGCCACAAAAAGCGTGTGGGCTATAGCCTTGGGGGTGGGGCTGGCCAACCGTCCGCCTGACTCGGAATGGTGCGAGACTTTGCGAGAAGCCTCCGTGTGCCAAAAATAGGTGCCGGGCACAGCCGCACAAAAAAATAACCGCACAAAGGCCGGGGCGCCAAGTTCGTCCAGCGGAAATAGGCCCCAATATCGGGTGGGGTATTGGCTTGGGGGGTGGGGCTGGCCTACTTCGTCCGCCCGGACTCGGAATGGTGCGAGACTGCGAGCAGCCTCCGTGTGCGAAAAATAGGCCCAGGCACAGCGCAGCCCAAAAATAACCGCCCGAAGGCCGGGCGCCAAGTTCGTCCAGCGGAAAAAGGCCACAAAAGCGGGTGGGCTATAGCCTTGGGGGTGGGGCTGGCCAACCGTCCGCCGGACTAGGAATGGGCGCGAGACTTGCGCGGCGGCCTCCGTGTGCCAAAAATAGGCCCAGGCACAGCCGCGTCCAAAAATAACCGCCCGAAGGCCGGGCGCCAAGTTCGTCCAGCGGAAATAGGCCACAAAAGCGGGTGGGCTATAGCCTTGGGGGTGGGGCTGGCCAACCGTCCGAGCCGGACTCGGAATGGCGCGAGACTTTGCGAGCAGCCTCCGTGTGCGGAAAATAGGCCCCGGGCACAGCCGCGCCCAAAAATAACCGCCCGAAGGCGGGCGCAAGTAAATCGAGCGGAAAAAGGCCACAAAAACGGGTGGGCTATAGCCTTGGGGGGTGGGGCTGGCCAACTTCATCCGCCGGACTCGGAAAGGCGCGAGACTTTGTGAGCAGTCTCCGTGTGCCAAAATTAGGCCCCGGGCACAGCCGCGCCCAAAAATAACCGCCCGAAGGACGGAGCGCCAAGTTCGTCCAGCAAAAAAATGCCACAAAAACGGGTGGGCTATAGCCTTGGGGGGTGGGGCTGGCCAACTTCGCCCGCCGGACTCGGAATGGCGCGAGACTTTGCGAGTGGCCTCCGTGTGCCAAAACTAGGCCCCGGGCACAGCCGCGCCCAAAAATAACCGCCCGAAGGCCGGAGCGCCATGTTCGTCCAGCAGAAAAAGGCCACAAAAACGGTTGGGCTATAGCCTTGGGGGGTGGGGCTGGCCAACTTCGTCCGGCGGACTCGGAATGGCGCGAGACTTTGAGAGCATCCTCCGTGTGCCAAAAATGGGTCACGGGCACAGCAGCACGTGTAAAAATAACCGCGGAAGGCGGGCGCCAAGTTCGTCCAGCGGAAATAGGCCACAAAAGCGGGTGAGCTATAGCCTTGGGGGTGGGGCTGGCCAACTCTCGTCCGCCGGACTCGGAATGGCGCGAGACTTTGCGAGCATCCTCCGTGTGCTGAAAATAGGCCCAGGCACAGCCGCGCCCAAAAATAACCGCCCGAAGGCCGGGCGCCAAGATTCGTCCAGCGGAAAAAGGCCACAAAAAGCGGGTGGGCTATAGCCTTGGGGAGTGGGGCTGGCCAACTTCATCCGCGGACTCGGAATGGCGCGAGACTTTGTGAGCAGTCTCCGTGTGCCAAAAATAGGCCCAGGCACAGCCGCGCCCAAAAATAACCGCCCGAAGGACGGCGCGCCAAGTTCGTCCAGCAAAAAAATGCCACCAAACCGGGTGGGCTATAGCCTTGGGGGGTGGGGCTGGCCAACTTCGCCCGCCGGACTCGGAATGGCGCGAGACTTTGCGAGTGGCCTCCGTGTGCCAAAAACTAGGCCCAGGCACAGCCGCGCCCAAAAATAACCGCTGAAAAAGGCCGGGCGCCAAGTTCGTCCAGCAGAAAAAGGCCACAAAAGCGGTTGGGCTATAGCCTTGGGGGGTGGGGCTGGCCAACAAATCCGCCGGACTCGGAATGCGCGAGACTTTACGCTGGCGGCCTCCGTGTGTGCCAAAAATGGGCCACGGGCACAGTAGGCGCGTGCCCAAAAATAACCGCCCGAAGGCCGGAGCGCCAAGTTCGTCCAGCAGAAAAAGGCCACAAAAACGGTTGGGCTATAGCCTTGGGGGGTGGGGCTGGCCAACTTCGTCCGTCGGACTCGGAATTGCGCGAGACTTTACGAGCGGCCTCCGTGTGCCAAAAATGGACCACGGGCACAGCCGCGTCCAAAAATAACCGCCCGAAGGCCGGGGCGCCAACTTCGTCCAGCGGAAAAAGGCCACAAAAATGGTTGGGCTATAGCCTTGGGGGGTGGGGCTGGCCAACTTCGTCCGCCGGACTCGGAATGGAGCGAGACTTTGCGAGCAACCTCCGTGTGCCAAAAATAGGCCCCGGGCACAGCCGCGCCCAAAAATAACCTCCCGAAGGCCGGGGCACCAAGTTCGTCCAGCAAAAAAATGCCACAAAAACGTGTGGGCTATAGCCTTGGGGGGTGGGGCTGGCCAACTTCGTCCGCCTGACTCGGAATGGTGCGAGACTTTGCGAGAAGCCTCCGTGTGCCAAAAATAGGTGCCGGGCACAGCCGCACCAAAAAATAACAGCCCAAAGGCCGGGGCGCCAAGTTCGTCCAGCGGAAATAGGCCACAAAAACGGGTGGGCTATAGCCTTGGGGGGTGGGGCTGGCCAACTTCGTCCGCCGGACTCGGAATGGTGCGAGACTTTGCGAACAGCCTCCGTGTGCGAAAAATAGGCCCCGGGCACAGCCGTACCCAAAAATAACCGCCCGAAGGCCGGGGCGCCAAGTTCGTCCAGCGGAAATAGGCCACAAAAACGGGTGGGCTATAGCCTTGGGGGGTGGGGCTGGCCAACTTCGTCCGCCGGACTAGGAATGGCGCGAGACTTTGCGAGCGGCCTCCGTGTGCCAAAAATGGGTCACGGGCACAGCCGCGTCCAAAAATAACCGCCGGAAGGCCGGGGCGCCAAGTTCGTCCAGCGGAAATAGGCCACAAAAACGGGTGAGCTATAGCCTTGGGGGGTGGGGCTGGCCAACTTCGTCCGCCGGACTCGGAATGGCGCGAGACTTTGTGAGCATCCTCCGTGTGCTGAAAATAGGCCCCGGGCACAGCCGCGCCCAAAAATAACCGCCCGAAGGACGGAGCGCCAAGTTCGTCCAGCAAAAAAATGCCACAAAAACGGGTGGGCTATAGCCTTGGGGGGTGGGGCTGGCCAACCGCCCGCCGGACTCGGAATGGCGCGAGACTTTGCGAGTGGCCTCCGTGTGCCAAAAATGGGCCACGGGCACAGCCGCGTCCAAAAATAACCGCCCGAAGGCCGGAGCGCCAAGTTCGTCCAGCAGAAAAAGGCCACAAAAACGGTTGGGCTATAGCCTTGGGGGGTGGGGCTGGCCAACTTCGTCCGTCGGACTCGGAATTGCGCGAGACTTTCTGGCGGCCTCCGTGTGCCAAAAATGGGCCACAGGCACAGCGCGTCAAAAATAACCGCCCGAAGGCCGGAGCGCCAAGTTCGTCCAGCAGAAAAAGGCCACAAAAGCGGTTGGGCTATAGCCTTGGGGGTGGGGCTGGCCAACCGTCCGTCGGACTCGGAATGGCGCGAGACTTCTGGCGGCCTCCGTGTGCCAAAAATGGACCACGGGCACAGCCGCGTCCAAAAATAACCGCCCGAAGGCCGGGGCGCCAACTTCGTCCAGCGGAAAAAGGCCACAAAAACGGGTGGGCTATAGCTTTGGGGGGTGGGGCTGGCCAACTTCGTCTGCCGGACTCGGAATTGCGCGAGACTTTGCGAGCGGTCTCCGTGTGCCAAAAATAGGGCCCGGGCACGGCCGCGCCGAAAAATAACCGCCCGAAGGCCGGGGCGCCAAGTTCGTCCAGCAAAAAAATGCCACAAAAACGGGTGGGCAATAGCCTTGGGGGGTGGGGCTGGCCAACTTCGCCCGCCGGACTCGGAATGGCGCGAGACTTTGCGAGCGGCCTCCGTGTGCCAAAACTAGGCCCCGGGCACAGCCGCGCCCAAAAATAACCGCCCGAAGGCCGGAGCGCCAAGTTCGTCCAGCAGAAAAAGGCCACAAAAACGGTTGGGCTATAGCCTTGGGGGGTGGGGCTGGCCAACTTCGTCCGCCGGACTCGGAATGGCGCGATACTTTGTGAGCGACCTCCGTGTGCCAAAAATAGGCCCCGGGCACAGCCGCACCCAAAAATAACTGCCCGAAGGCCGGGGCGCCAAGTTCGTCCAGCGGAAAAAGGCCACCAAAACGGGTGGGCTATAACCTTGGGGGATGGGGCTGGCCAACTTCATCCGCCGGACTCGGAATGGCGCGAGACTTTGCGAACGGCCTCCGTGTGCCAAAAATAAGCGCCGGGCACAGCCGCGCCCAAAAATAACCCCCCGAAGGCCGGGGCGCCAAGTTCGTCCAACGGAAAAAGGCCACAAAAACGGGTGGGCTATAGCCTTGGGGGGTGGGGCCGGCCAACTTCGTCCGCCGGACTCGCAATGGCGCGAGAATTTGCGAACGGCCTCCGTGTTCCAAAAATAGGCCCCGGGCACAGCCGCGACTAAAAATAACCGCCCGAAGGTCGGGGCGCCAAGTTCGTCCAGCGGAAAAAGGGCACAAAAACGGGTGGGCTGTAGCCTTGGGGGGTGGGGCTGGCCAACTTCGTCCGCCGGACTCGGCATGGCGCGAGACTTTTTGAGCAGTCTCCGTGTGCCAAAAATAGGCCCCGGGCACAGCCGCACCCAAAAATAACCGCCCGAAGGCCGGGGCGCCAAGTTCGTCCAGCAGAAAAAGGCCACAAAAACGGGTGGGCTATAGCCTTGGGGGGTGGGGCTGGCCAACTTCGTCCGTCGGACTCGGAATTGCGCGAGACTTTACGAGCGGCCTCCGTGTGCCAAAAATGGGCCACGGGCACAGCCGCGTCCAAAAATAACCGCCCGAAGGCCGGGGCGCCAACTTCGTCCAGCGGAAAAAGGCCACAAAAACGGGTGGGCTATAGCCTTGGGGGGTGGGGCTGGCCAACTTCGTCTGCCGGACTCGGAATGGCGTGAGACTTTGCGAGCGGTCTCCGTGTGCCAAAAATAGGGCCCGGGCACGGCCGCGCCCAAAAATAACCGCCCGAAGGCCGGGGCGCCAAGTTCGTACAGCAAAAAAATGCCACAAAAACGGGTGAGCTATAGCCTTGGCGGGTGGGGCGGGCCAACTTCGTCCGCCGGACTCGGAATGGCGCGAGACTTTGTGAGCAGTCTCCGTGTGCCAAAAATAGGCCCCGGGCACAGCCGCACCCAAAAATAACCGCCCGAAGGCCGGAGCGCCAAGTTCGTCCAGCAGAAAAAGGCCACAAAAACGGTTGGGCTATAGCCTTGGGGGGTGGGGCTGGCCAACTTCGTCCGCCGGACTCGGAATGGCGCGATACTTTGTGAGCGACCTCCGTGTGCCAAAAATAGGCCCCGGGCACAGCCGCACCCAAAAATAACTGCCCGAAGGCCGGGGCGCCAAGTTCGTCCAGCGGAAAAAGGCCACCAAAACGGGTGGGCTATAGCCTTGGGGGGTGGGGCTGGCCAACTTCATCCGCCGGACTCGGAATGGCGCGAGAATTTGCGAACGGCCTCCGTGTACCAAAAATAGGCCCCGGGCACAGCCACGCCCAAAAATAACCGCCCGAAGGCCGGGGCGCCAAGTTCGTCCAGCGGAAATAGGCCACAAAAACGGGTGAGCTATAGCCTTGGCGGGTGGGGCGGGCCAACTTCGTCCGCCGGACTCAGAATGGCGCGAGACTTTGTGAGCAGTCTCCGTGTGCCAAAAATAGGCCCCGGGCACAGCCGCACCCAAAAATAACCGCCCGAAGGCCGGAGCGCCAAGTACGTCCAGCAGAAAAAGGCCACAAAAACGGTTGGGCTATAGCCTTGGGGGGTGGGGCTGGCCAACTTCGTCCGCCGGACTCGGAATGGCGCGATACTTTGTGAGCGACATCCGTGTGCCAAAAATAGGCCCCGGGCACAGCCGCGCCCAAAAATAACTGCCCGAAGGCCGGGGCGCCAAGTTCGTCCAGCGGAAAAAGGCCACAAAAACGGGTGGGCTATAGCCTTGGGGGGTGGGGCTGGCCAACTTCATCCGCCGGACTCGGAATGGCGCGAGAATTTGCGAACGGCCTCCGTGTACCAAAAATAGGCCCCGGGCACAGCCGCGCCCAAAAATAACCGCCCGAAGGCTGGGGCGCCAAGTTCGTCCAGCGGAAATAGGCCACAAAAACGGGTGAGCTATAGCCTTGGCGGGTGGGGCGGGCCAACTTCGTCCGCCGGACTCGGAATGGCGCGAGACTTTGTGAGCAGTCTCCGTGTGCCAAAAATAGGCCACGGGCACAGCCGCACCCAAAAATAACCGCCCGAAGGCCGGAGCGCCAAGTTCGTCCAGCAGAAAAAGGCCACAAAAACGGTTGGGCTATAGCCTTGGGGGGTTGGGCTATAGCCTTGGGGGGTGGGGCTGGCCAACTTCGTCCGCCGGACTCGGAATGGCCCGAGACTTTGGGAGCGACCTCCGTGTGCCAAAAATAGGCCCCGGGCACAGCCGCGCCCAAAAATAACTGCCCGAAGGCCGGGGCGCCAAGTTCGTCCAGCGGAAAAAGGCCACCAAAACGGGTGGGCTATAGCCTTGGGGGGAGGGGCTGGCCAACTTCGTCCGCCGGACTCGGAATTGAGCGAGACTTTGCGAGCAGCCTCCGTGTGCCGAAAATAGGCCCCGGGCACAGCCGCGCCCAAAAATCACCGCCCGAAGGCTGGGGCGCCAAGTTCGTCCAGCGGAAATAGGCCGCAAAAACGGGTGGGCTATAGCCTTGGGGGGTGGGGCTGGCCAACTTTGTCCGCCGGATTCGGAATGGAGCGAGACTTTGCGAGCAGCCTCCATGTGCTGAAAATAGGCCCCGGACACAGCCGCGCCCAAAAATAACCGCCCGAAGGCCGGGGAGCCAAGTTCGTCCAGCGGAAAAAGGCCACAAAAACGGGTGGGCTATAGCCTTGGGGGGTGGGGCTGGCCAACTTCGTCCGCCGGACTCGGAATGGGGTAAGACTTTGGGAGCGGCCTCCACATGCCAAATATAGGCCGCGGGCACAGCCGTGCCCAAATATAACCCCCCGAAGGTCGTTGCGCCAAGTTCGTCCGGTGGAAAAATGGCCAAAAAATGGGTGGGCTATAGCCTTGAGGGGAGGGGCTGGCCCACTTCGTCCGCCAAACTCGGAATGGGGTGAGACTTTGTGAGCGGCATTCGCGTGCCAAAAATAGGCCGCGGGCACGGCCGCGCACAAAAATAACTAGCCGAAGGCCGGGCCGCCAAGTTCGTCCAGCGGAAAAATGGCCAAAAAACGGGTGGGCTATAGCCTTGGGGGGTGGGGCTGGCCAACTTCGTCCGCCGGACTCGGAATGGGGCAAGACTTTGTGAGCGGCCTCCGTGTGCAAATATAGGACGCGGGCACAGCCGTGCCCAAATATAACCCCCCGAAGGTCGTTGCGCCAAGTTCGTCCAGCGGAAAAATGGCCAAAAAACGGGTGGGCTATAGCCTTGGCGGGAGGGGCTGGCCGACTTCGTCCGCCGGACTCGGAATGGGGCGAGATTTTGGCAGCGGCCACCGCGTACCAAAAATAGGCCACGGGAATAGCCTCGCCTAAAAATAACAGCCGAAGGTCGGGCGCCCAAACCCCCAGCGGAAAAATGGCCAAAAAGCGGGTGGGCTATAGCCTTGGGGGAGGGGCTAGCCCACTCGTCCGCGGACTCGGAATTGGAGCGAGACTTTGCGGCGGCCTCCGCGTTCCAAAAATAGGACGCGGGCACAGCCGCACCCAAATATAACCCCCCGAAGGACGTAGCGCCAAGTTCGTCCAGCGGAAAAATTGCCAAAAAACGGGTGGCCTATAGCTTTGGGGAGGGCTGGCCAACTTCGTCCGCGGACTCGGAATGGGGCGAGCCATTGCGAGCGGCCTCCGCGTGCCAAAAATTGGCCACGGGCACAGCCGCGCCCAAAAATAACTGCCCGAAGGTCAGCGGCGCCCAAACCCCCAGCGGAAAAATGGCCAAAAAACGGGTGGGCTATAGCCTTGGGGGGAGGGGCTGGCCAACTTCGTCCGCCGGACTCGGAATGGGGTAAGACTTAGCGAGCGGCCTCCGCACGCCAAAAATAGGCCGCGGGCACAGCCGCGCCCAAAAATAACCCCCCGAAGGTCGTTGCGCCAAGTTCGTCCAGCGGAAAAATGGCCAAAAAACGGGTGGGCTATAGCCTTGGGGTAGGGGCTGGCCAACTTCGTCCGCCGGACTCAGAATGGGGCGAGACTTTGCAAATGGCCTTCTCGTGCCAATAAAAGGCCGCGGGCACAGCCGTGCCCAAATATAACCCCCCGAAGGTCGTTGCGCCAAGTTCGTCCATCGGAAAAATGGCCAAAAAACGGGTGGGCTATAGCCTTGGGGGGAGGGGCTGGCCAACTTCATCCGCCGGACACGGAATGGGTCGAGACTTTGCGAGCGGCCTCCGCGTACCAAAAATAGGCCACGGGCAGAGCCATGCCCAAATATAACCCCCCGAAGGTCGTTGCGCCAACTTCGTCCAGCGGAAAAATGGCCAAAAAACGGGTGGGCTATAGCCTTGGGGGGAGGGGCTGGCCAACTTCGTCCGCCGGACTGGGAATGGGGTAAGACTTTGTGAGCGGCCTCCGCGTGCCAAATATAGGCCGAGGGCACAGCCGTGCCCAAATATAACCCCCCGAAGGTCGTTGCGCCAAGTTCGTCCAGCGGAAAAATGGCCAAAAAACGGGTGGGCTATAGCCTTGGGGGGAGGGGCTGGCCAACTTCATCCGCCGGACTCGGAATGGGGCGACACTTTGCGAGCGCCCTCCGCGTGCCAAAAATAGGCCACGGACAGAGCCGCGCCCAAAACTACCCGCCCGAAGGTCGGCGCGCCCAAACCCCCCAGCGGAAAAATGGCCAAAAAACGGGTGGGCTATAGCCTTGGGGGGAGGGGCTGGCCAACTTCTTCCGCCGGACTGGGAATGGGGTAAGACTTTGCGAGCGGCCTCAGCTTGCCAAATATAGGCCGAGGGCACAGCCGTGCCCAAACATAACCACCCGAAGGTCGTTGCGCCAAGTTCGTCCAGCGGAAAAATGGCCAAAAAACGGGTGGGCTATAACCTTGGGGGGAGGGGCTGGCCAACTTCGTCCGCCGGACTCGGAATGGGGTAAGACTTTGCGAGCGGCCTCCGCGTGCCAAATATAGGCCGCGGGCACAGCCGTGCCCAAATATAACCCCCCGAAGGTCGTTGCGCCAAGTTCGTCCAGCGGAAAAATGGCCAAAAAACGGGTGGGCTATAGCCTTGGGGGGAGGGGCTGGCCAACTTCATCCGTCGGACTCGGAATGGGGCGACACTTTGCGAGCGGCCTCCGGGTGCCAAAAATAGGCCACGGGCAGAGCCGCGCCCAAAACTACCCGGCCGAAGGTCGGCGCGTCAAAACCCACCAGCGGAAAAATGGCCAAAAAACGGGTGGGCTATAGCCTTGGGGGGAGTGGCTGGCCCGCCGTCCGCCGGACTCGGAATGGGGCAAGACTTTGCGGCGGCCTCGCGTGCCAAATATAGGCAGCGGGCACAGCCGTGCCAAAATATAACCCCCCGAAGGTCGTTGCGCCAAGTTCGTCCAACGGAAAAATGGCCAAAAAACGGGTGGGCTATAGCCTGGGGGGGAGGGGCTGGCCAACTTCATACGCCGGACTCGGACTGGGGCGACACTTTGCGAGCACCTTCCGGTGCCAAAAATAGGCCACGGGCAGAGCGCGCCCAAAACTACCGCCCGAAGGTCGGCGTGCCCAAACCCCAGCGGAAAAATGGCCAAAAGCGGGTGGGCTATAGCCTTGGGGGAGGGCTGGCCCACTTCGTCCGCCGGACTCGGAATGGGCGAGACTTGCGGCGGCCTCCGCGTGCCAAAAATAGGCCGCGGGAAGAGCGCGCGCCAAAAATAACCGCCTGAAGGCCGGGCGCCAAGTTCGTCCAGCGGAAAAATGGCCAAAAGCGGGTGGGCTATAGCCTTGGGGGGAGGGCTGGCCAACTTCCTCCGCCGGACACGGAATGGGGCGAGACTTTGCGAGCGGCCTCCGCGTACCAAAAATAGGCCACGGGCAGAGCCGCGCCCAAAACTACCCGCCCGAAGGTCGGCGCGCCCAAACCCCCCAGCGGAAAAATGGCCAAAAAACGGGTGGGCTATAGCCTTGGGGGGAGTGGCTGGCCAACTTCGTCCGCCGGACTCGGAATGGGGGCAGACTTTGAGAGCGGCCTCCAGCGTGCCAAATATAGGCGCTGGCACAGCCGTGCCCAAATCTACCCCCCCGAAGGTCGTCGCGCCAATTTCCCCCAGCGGAAAAATGGCCAAACAACGGGTGGGCTATAGCTTTGGGGGGAGGAGCTGGCCAAGTTAATCGCCGGACCCGGGAATGGGGCGACACTTTGCGAGCGGCCTCCGGGTGCCAAAAATAGGCCACAAGCAGAGCCGCGCCCAAAACTACCCGCCCGAAGGTCGGCGCGCCCAAACCCCCCAGCGGAAAAATGGCCAAAAAACGGGTGGGCTATAGCCTTGGGGGGAGGGGCTGGCCAACTTCGTCCGCCGGACTCGGAATGGGGTAAGACTTTGCGAGCGGCCTCCGCGTGCCAAATATAGGCCGCGGGCACAGCCGCGTCCAAAAATAACCCACCGAAGGTCGTTGCGCCGAAACCCCCCACCGGAAAAATGGCCAAAAAACGGGTGGGCTATAGCCTTGGGGGGAGGGGCTGGCCAACTTCATCCGCCGGACTCGGAATGGGGCGACACTTTGCGAGCGGCCTCCGGGTACCAAAAATAGGCCACGGGCAGAGCCGCGCCCAAAACTACCCGCCCGAAGGTCGGCGCGCCCAAACCCCCCAGCGGAAAAATGGCCAAAAAACGGGTGGGCTATAGCCTTGGGGGGAGGGGCTGGCCAACTTCGTCCGCCGGACTCGGAATGGGGTAAGACTTTGCGAGCGGCCTCCGTGTGCCAAATATAGGCCGCGGGCACAGCCGTGCCCAAATATAACCCCCCGAAGGTCGTTGCGCCAAGTTCGTCCAGCGGAAAAATGGCCAAAAAACGGGTGGGCTATAGCCTTGGGGGGAGGGGCTGGCCCTCTTCATCCGCCGGACTCGGAATGGGGCGAGACTTTGCGAGCGGCCTCCGCGTGCCAAAAATAGGCCGCGGTCACAGCCGCGCCCAAAACTAACCGCCTGAAGGCCGGGGCGCCAAGTTCGTCCAGCGGAAAAATGGCCAAAAAACGAGTGGGCTATAGCCTTGGGGGGAGGGGCTGGCCAACTTCATCCGCTGGACTCGGAATGGGGCGACACTTTGCGAGCGGCTTCCGGGTGCCAAAAATAGGCCACGGGCAGAGCCGCGCCCAAAACTACCCGCCCGAAGGTCGGCGCGCCCAAACCCCCCAGCGGAAAAATGGCCAAAAAACGGGTGGGCTATAGCCTTGGGGGGAGGGGCTGGCCAACTTCGTCCGCCGGACTCGGAATGGGGTAAGACTTTGCGAGCGGCCTCCGCGTGCCAAAAATAGGCCGCGGGCACAGCCGCGCCCAAAACTAACCACCTGAAGGCCGGGGCGCCAAGTTCGTCCAGCGGAAAAATGGCCAAAAAACGGGTGGGCTATAGCCTTGGGGGGAGGGGCTGGCCAACTTCGTCCGCCGGACTCGGAATGGGGTAAGACTTTGCGAGCGGCCTCCGCGTGACAAAAATAGGCCGCGGGCACAGCCGCGCCCAAAACTAACCGCCTGAAGTCCGGGGCGCCAAGTTCGTCCTGCGGAAAAAGGCCACAAAAACGGGTGGGCTATAGCCTTGGGGGGTGGGGCTGACCAACTTCGTCCGCCGGACTCGGAATGGCGCAAGATTTTGTGAGGCACCTCTGAGTGTCAAAAATAGGCCGCGGGCACAGTCGCGCCCAAAAATAACCGCCCGAAGGCCGGGGCGCCAAGTTCGGCCAGCGGAAAATGGACACAAAAACTGGTGGGCCATAGCCTTGGGGGGTGGGGCTGGCCAACTTCGTCCGCCGGACTCGGAATGGCGCGAGACTTTCCGAGGGGCCTCCGTGTACCAAAAATAGGCCGCGGGCACAGCCGCGTCCAAAAATTACCGCCCGATGGCCGGGGCGCCAAGTTCGTCCAGCGGAAACAGGCCACAAAAACGGGTGGGCTATAGCCTTGGGGGGTGGGGCTGGCCCAATTCGTCCGCCGGACTCGGAATGGCGCGAGACTTTGCGAGGGCCCTCCGTGTGCCAAAAATAGGCCGCAGGCACAGCCGCGCCCAAAAATAACCGCCCGAAGTACGGGCGCCAAGTTCGTCCAGCGGAAAAAGGCCCAAAGCAGGTGGGCTATAGCCTTGGGGGTGGGGCTGGCGACTCCCGTCTGCGCAGACTCGGAATGGCGCGAGACTTTGTGGGAGGCCTCCGTGTGCAAAAATAGGCCGTGGGCACAGCCGTGCAAAAAATAACCACCCGAAGGCCGGGCGCCAAGTTCGTCCTGCAGAAAAAGGCCACAAAACGGGTCGGCTATAGCCTTGGGGGTGGGGCTGGCCAACCGTCCGCGGACTCGGAATGGCGCGAGACTTTGCGAGGCACCTCCGTGTGCCAAAAATAGGCCACAGGCACAGCCGCGCCCAAAATACCCTCATGAAGGCCGGGCGCCAAGTTCGTCCCTGCGGAAAAAGGCCACAAAAACGGTGGGCTATAGCCTTGGGGGGTGGGGCTGACCAACTTCGTCCGCCGGACTCGGAATGGCGCAAGACTTTGCGAGGCACCTCTTTGTGTCAAAAATAGGCCGCGGACACAGCCGCGCCCAAAAATAACCGCCCGAAGGCCGGGGCGCCAAGTTCGTCCAGCGGAAAATGGACACAAAAACTGGTGGGCTATAGCCTTGGGGGGTGGGGCTGGCCAACTTCGTCCGCCGGACTCGGAATGGCGCGAGACTTTCCGAGGGGCCTCCGTGTACCAAAAATAGGCCGCGGGTACAGCCGCGTCCAAAAATTGCCGCCCGATGGCCGGGCCGCCAAGTTCGTCCAGCGGAAAAAGGGCACAAAAACGGGTGGGGTATAGCCTTGGGGGGTGGGGCTGGCCAACCGTCCGCGGACTCGGAATGGCGCGAGGCGTTGCTGAGGCACCTCCGTGTGCCAAAAATAGGCAGCGGGCACAGCCGAGCCCAAAATTCCGCTTGAAGGCCGGGGCGCGAAGTTCGTCCAGCGGAAAATGGCCACAAAAACGGGTGGGCTATAGCCTTGGGGGGGGGCTGGCCAACTTCGTCTGCCGGACTCGGAATGGCGCGAGACTTTGCGAGGCACCTCCGTGTGCCAAAAATAGGCCGCGGGCACAGCCGCACCCAAAAATAAGTGCCCGAAGGTCTGGTCCCCAAGTTCGTCCGCCGCAAAAACTCCCAAAAAACGGGTGGGCGATAGCCTTGGGGGGAGGGGCTGGCCAAGTTCGTCCGCCAGACTAGGAATGGGGCCAGACTTTTTGAGGGGCCTTCGTGTGCCAAAAATAGGCCACGGGCACAGCCGTACCCTAAAATAAGTGCCCGAAGGTCCCGTCCCCAAGTTCGTCCGTTGCAAAAATGCCGAAAAAACAGGTGGGCTATAGCCTTGGGGGGAGGGGCTGGCCAAGTTCGTCCGCCGGACTCGGAATTGGACCAGACTTTGCGAGGGGCCTCCGTGTGCCAAAAATAGGCCGCGGGCACAGCCAATTCTGAAAATAATCACCCGAAGGTCCGGTCCCCATGTTCGTCCCCCGCAAAAATGCCGAAAAAACGGGTGGGCTATAGCCTTGGGGGGAGGGGCTGGCCAAGTTCGTCCGCGGACTCTGAATGGGGCTGACTCTGCGAGGGCCTCCGTGTGTGAAAAATAGGTCACGGCCAAAGCTGCGCCCAAAAATAAGCGCCCGAAGGTCCGGTCCCCAAGTTCGTCCACCCGAAAAAGGCCCAAAAACGGGTGCGCAATAGCCTTGAGGGGAGGGGCTGGCCAAGTTCGTCCCCCGGACTCGGAATGGGGCCTGACTCTGGGAGGGGCCTCCGTGGGTGAAAAATAGGTCGCGGACACAGCCACGCCCAAAAATAAGCGCCCGAAGGTCCGGTCCCCAAGTTCGTCCCGCAAAATGCCCAAAAATCGGGTGGGCTATAGCCTTGGGGGGAGGGGCTGGCCAAGTTCGTCCGCCGGACTCGGAAAGGGGCCAAACTTTGCGAGGGGCCTCCGTGCGCCAAAAATAGGCCACGGACACAGCCGCGTCCAAAAATAAGCGCCCGAAGGTCCGGTCCTCAAGTTCGTCCGCCGCAAAAAAATGACGAAAAAAGCAGGTGGGCTATAGCCTTGGGGAGGCGGGCCAACTCGTCCGCCGGACTCGGAATGGGCCCAGACTTTCGAGAGGCCTCTGTGCACCAAAATAGGCCGCTGGAACAGCCGCGCCCAAAAATAAGCGCCCGAAGGCCCGGTCCTCAAGTTCTGCGCCGTAAAATCTTGAAAAAAAAGGGTGGGCTATAGGATTGGGGGGAGGGTCTGGCCAAGTTCGTCCGCCCGGACTCGGAATGGGCCCAGACTTTGCGAGGGCCTCCATGCACCAAAAATAGGCCGTGAGGAACAGCCGCGCCTAAAAATAAGCGCCCAAAGGCCCGGTCCTCCAGTTCGTGTGCCGCAAAAATGCCGAAAAAAAAAAGGGTGGGCTATAGGCTTGGGGGAGGGTCAGCCAAGTTCGTCCGCCGGACTCGGAATGGAGCCAAACTTTGCCAGGGGCCTCCGTGTGCCAAAAATGGGCCATGGGCAGAGCCGCGACAAAAAAAAGCGCCCGAAGGTCCGGTCCCCAAGTTCGTCCGCCGCTAAAATGCCCAAAACACAGGTGGGTTATCGCCTTGGGGGGAGGGGCTGGCCAAGAACGTCCGCCGGACTCGGAATGGGGCCAACTTTGCGAGGGGCCTTCGTGTGCCAAAAATAGGCCCGCGGCACAGCCGGGACCCAAAAATAAGCGCCCGAAGGTCCGGTCCCCAAGTTCGTCCACCGCAAAATGCCCAAAAGCGGGTGGGCTATAGCCTTGGGGGAGGGCTGGCCAAGATCGTCCGCCGGACTCGGAATGGAGCCAGACTTTGCGAGGGGTCTCCGTGTGTAATAATTAGGCCGCGGAGACACAGCCGCACCCAAAAATAAGCGCCCGAAGGTCCGGTCCCCAAGTTCGTTCGCCGCAAAAATGACGAAAAAACGGGTGGGCTATAGCCTTGGGGGGAGGGGCTGGCCAAGTTCGGCCGCCGGACTCGGAATGGGCCCAGACTTTGCGAGGGGCCTCCGTGTGCCAAAAATGGGCCATGGACACAGCCGCGCCCAAAAATAAGCGCCCGAAGGTCCGGTCCCCAAGTTCGTCCGCCGCAAAAATGCCCAAAAAACGGGTGGGTTATAGCCTTGCGAGGGGCCTCTGTGAGCCAAAAATAAGCCGCGGGCACAGTCGCGCCAAAAAATAAGTGTCCGAAGATCCGGTCCCCAATTTCGTCCGCCGCAAAAATGCCCAAAATTGGGTGGGCTATACCCTTGGGGGGAGGGGCTGGCGAAGTTCGTCCGCCGGACTCGGAATGGGGCAAGACTTTGCGAGGGGCCTCTGTGCGGCAAAAATAGCCCATTGGCACAGCCGTGCCTAAAAATAACCCGAAGGCCGGGCGCCAAGTTCGTCCAGCGGAAAAACTGCACAAAACCGGGTGGGCTATAGCCTTGGGAGGTGGGGCTGTTCAAGTTCGTCCGCCGGACTCGGAATGGGATGAGACTTTGCGGCGGCCTCCGTGTACCAAAAATAGGCCCACAGGCACAGCCGCGCCTAAAAATAACTGCCCGAAGGCGGGCGCCAAGTTCGTCCAGCGGAAAAAGGCCACAAAAACGGGTGGGCTATAGCCTT